>DWKL01000487.1:0-18632 GCA_018249415.1 Phareas burnsi | reverse complement strand
CCGAAGGTCAACGTAAAACTTTCAAGCCTAATGTTCGAACAGTAAATAAAATTCCCGATGAACTTCTGAATGATCCTGCGACAACCGATATCAAGCACCTCGCGCTTTTTTATGTTAAAGCAATTTTTCAGCGGTGACCTTATTCTTATTTCAAATATATTCCAAAAATTAAAGTATATCGAATTATAGGACATCTTCTCTCTCTTGATGTGATCAGAATTATTCTCGTTCAAACTTATTTTGAATACTTATTTGTAATTTCATTGTTTAGACAATTTAAGCAGGAAGTTGAAATTTTTATTCAATTTTCTTAAATCGAATATTTACTTCCGATATCTATCCGAGATCTGTCCATATCTTATCATTTAAAAGAATATGAAATTAAAAGAAAGAGATCAAGCAAGAAAATATAGTTTTTATGAAAACTTCAAGTAGGTACTTGTCAATAAAATCTGACAGTATTTTGTCTAAAAATAACATCTTGTACTTTAAACGAGTAATTAGATTAATGGATTATTCATTCTTAAGTTTCTCGGAAACGGAACTATCAATTTGAATTAATATTTGTTTTTAGATACTGTTTTACTTTCCAAGTTGGTCTATACCAACATCTAGATGTGTGAAATGTTTATTTACATGAAGAAGAAAGAAATAATGTTTAGGTGCATTCCGAGTACTCTTACCAGTTGAAATATTGGGAATGTTCCCAATAATCTTGCCGATAGTAAGACTATGGTGGTCTTCGTTTTATCTCATTAATCTTACACTCGGAATGTACACTATATCTATAAAATATAAAATTCCGAAAAAGGTACAAAAATATCAATAATTCTTAGCATTTCTTTTTATTTTTAATATTGTTTTGATACTAAGAAAAAAAAGAATATTGTCCCATCATTTTCCTGACCCACATATGTTAATTTTTCTTGAGGGTTATTACGAATTACAGCCACCAAAGTAGGCCATAAGACCGAAGCCACCAAAAGACGCAAATTATGCTCACCATAGTGGGCTGAGTTTTGCAGACTTTGCTAACATAAACCAAATCAATACATTACACCAAATAATACAATCAAGAATAAAATCAGCCCCTGTGCTTGACTTTTCTGGATTAATGGAAAGCGTGTGAATTGACTCGATTGAAACCTGGGCTCTTTAGGAGTCTGGAGCGATGGCAAGCCGACTGGCAAACAACAAATCAAGAACGCCCAAATTAGACCTTTCCAATTGCACAGGGACGTCAAACAAAGGGACCAAACTATAATCATAAAAAAATATATTATTTTTATTTATCTACATCTGTTGGTTACGCTTTGTGTTTCTGTTTAAGCAAGTATGATATTAGGACCCTATTTTATAACTGAAATGAAGACTTGAAAACTTAAAACCCTAATACATTTCTTCGTCTTGCTTTTGACCTTTATCATCTCTCATTTATTCCATATTAGCTGACCTGACAGACTTTCTTCTGTTAAATGTTATTGGAATGTGGCCGTCCAGTAGCTTTTGGCCGAGTGACGCGCTGCGCGTGCCTTTATTTAAATCTTATTGTTTTTGATTGACGTCAAATGTTTGACAGCTAGGTATAGTTTGTATAGGAAAAGAAAAATGTTGTTTTTACTATTTTTCTCGCAATTTTTCATTTTTTTCTCTCCATAAGAACCTTCCTTAAACTTCAACAAATATTTGAAAAAAAAATATTAGCCGTAGTGGTCGTGGTCGAACGTGCTGGTCTACCGCTGACTACGTTTTGAGCTTAGCAACATATTTAGCTATCAATTGTTATTTATATAGACAACATTTTATTAAAATGACTTGGCAAAATCTTGGCTTGGCTTGAGAATCGACAAGTAGTGTTTAAGCGCGTGTCCAACGTTCGAATATACAAACAGATATACAGGTGAAGCTACTTAATACAACTAATATAGCGCTTGAGTTTGAATGTGTATTTCTAAAAGGTATAGCAATAGCAGGGTTAAATTAATAGTCCACCGCGACCATGTACCTATCCTAGGAAGGCCAATATAATCACGCAGTCCGTGAGTAATGCAAAGTAAACGAATTTAAATACTTTTCTTTCATTGTTAACCTATTACTCTCCCATCACTGGGCACAAATCTTCTCTCAGAAGAAAAGGTTAGACAACAGTCCACCACTTCGACCAAGTTGGGTTTCACACACATTTAACAACTTTATGAAGAACTCTCAAACATGTAAGTTTTTACACGATATCTTCCATTAAAGCAAGTGCCAATTCTAATACGCACATAACTTTGAAAAATTAGATATGCTTTTCTGGGTTTGAATCCTGAACCCTAGTGTGAGAGACAGGGATCCCGCCATTAGCCTATCACTGCTAATTTTATTCAAGAAGCGCAGTAGTGGTAAGGGTCACCTTGTTGTTCGCAATTCTCAATAGTGCAGCGCCAAATCATAATCGCCGTACTTATTTCTGTAAGTTAACATCTTCAACCCATTATTGCCCCGCCGCTGACTACATTTGAGAATTTTAAGGATAAGTCTCACACATATAGATTTCCTTGCTATGTTTGTAGCGATTCATTCACGTCGCATAGACGACGTGACCTCCTTACCTAAACTTGAAAGAGTTACTTAAAGTGAGTACCGAAGTAGATAGGGGAGAAACAGTACTGTAGGTACTTAGTGGTACTCGGTATGTGTTTATAGTGTAGACGTATTAAACGGACATGTAGGCCAACTGATGGGAGGTGATCACTATCGCACACGGACATCCGTGATCAACCCTAATAGATGTACTGCTCGAGGTCGGCCACCCTTGCCGCACTATTCAAATACAGTAGCGGTCAACTCATAGATACTTATGGCAGTGGAACATTTTTTAAATATGTTAAAGATTGCTCAATTGGTGCTCTTATAAAAAAAAATCTTTGAAGAGTTTTGCGGCTACATTGATGCGCGGTCCATTTGGACTGCGGTTGGTGTATCCCGAACTACTCATTGTCAACGATGTGTTCATATTAAAGTTACTGTCTACAATTTCTTGACGTTTGGACCTACCATATACAATACTGTTGTAGGAAGACCGACAAGACACGTAACGCAACACGCAACCATAAAGTTTTCAAGAATTAAAAAATGCAATACGTACATTCACTAAGCGAATACTTTAGAAGTGGATTTATGTGTATACGCGTGCACACAACATATTTATACAAAACCTTGTGTTAGCTTTAGCTCCCGTCACGTTTGAAGTGCAAAATATTGCTTATATCAAAAATAGTTAATACAATTAGTTCAGTAGCTGCCAATAAGTTTCCTAAAAGAACTGTATCTACATCCTTTTAGTTATAATTGTCTTTTTCTAGATTATATACATTTATCAATACAACATTAAAAAAAAAATTGCATTTCGAAGTCTAACGCCGTCGCCTTGCTCGAGAGCATCTTTAACCGACGTACAAAGGATATATGTACAACTTACAACTTGGTCACGCTGCTTATGTCAGTCTGAAATGACACCTATAGGCCTGATTCCGCTCTTTTGTACTATTTTAACGTAGTTCAAATTGTGTATGTCAATGTTTCAGAACACAGTCTACTTAACGCTGCACATATTATTTCGAGCAAGATTACTTTCATAACGACAGAAAAAATACAACTTACGGAGAACAAAAATAAAAATCTTATCTATTCTACATATTTAAATACACTATATCTATGTATACTGTAATAATTTATAATATGTGTTATCATTGTCTTGTGATCATCAAAACAATATCCTTGGACTAACTACTTTCGTTAGATGGATATCGAACGACTCAATTGTGTCGTCATCGACATTATATCCATGAATTATTAGCCACGAAGTTTGTATAAGTGTTTCCATTTGCCTGCGACAGTTGCACCACGAGACCATGACGCATACTTTGTCGATAAGGACAATACTTCAGAGTGATCTACACAATCCGGTTATAAGGCGCGGGACCGTAGTGTCTTCCGATTAACCACCGGGCGAATATTTTAGTTAGTTTCAATTCTGACGTACTAGATCGTTAATAGTAATAACAAACGTCGCGTATTTTAAGGTAATGCCACTGCAACCGATGGAAAAATGTAGCTAAACCCCAATAAGAAACGAGTCCTGCCAGAGAGGACTAAAATGAACGCCTCGTATGTATTTGTATCCTCCTCGCCTTGAACCACCACAACACTCAATCCGTTAAAGACCAAGATGTAGCAATTCATCATTGTCCCAAATTAATTTATCAAAATATGCACTGTATAAGAAAAATACTTAAAAGCAGTCAAGTGAGAGTTAAATTTGGACTAATTTGGACCCGCATATCTCACCAGCTTATGACTTAAATAAACAGGTAATTTAGAAAATTCAATATAATTTTGAGAGATTTATCGATTGATAATTCGATACCCACACTTACACACATATATATATTATGTACCCGCGCTTACGTGAGCTCGCCGCGACGCGCCGCGCCAATTTTTTTTCGCAACTTTACTCCACCATTGCCTGGCGGTTCATAGAATACCACTACATTTCAAATTGGATCTATAAAGTGCCAATAGTGTCTGAGTGAAATAGTAGTGATGTACGGACAGACAGACAAACGGGTCGAAATTATAAGAGATCCCTTATCGCCATTTAACTATAGACTTACCTTACCTTAAAATGCTTGTATACGATCATTTTTGCAATAAGTGATTGATCGAAAGTTAATATCTATTTCTGAAAGCATAAAATAAATTTTATCAACTATTTTGCTAACTAACGTAATTAGTTACGGCGTGATGTTACTTTTCTAAAAACAATATTCAAGTTAATAAATTTAGTTGTGATTGCATATTTTGGGAGCGAATAGCGGTTTCAGACTTCTATATGTTGTATCTTAAAACGCCATGTGTTCAAAAATACGACACATAAAAATGTGCTATATGCATGTATTGATTGAATAATATATAACAATATTTATCTAAACGTATTTGAATGATTGCAATAATATTATTATTTCCAATCACGTTTACATAATTATTGAATCGCTAATATATAAATAAAATTAAGAATATTCATATATTGTTTGCTGTTTCATGGCACATGTACAAGTCACTGCTAACCCGAATGAAATCGGAACACGCTACACCGGGAGCCGCATGTGCCGCATAATGACGGCGGCACTCGTTTCCTTCGTTGCACTTATTTATAGCGCAGCGAGAGCCGCTCACGAGAACTTAAACTTCGATTATGCAAACTGTAATTACTAGTTTATTACGCACACTTTGCGTAGGCTGACAGACCTTGGGAGCTCCATTGGCTGTTTAACATCATAAGAGACAATAATGATGAAAGCACAATTACGGTATTTTTTCCTATTCGTATATGATACGGATATCAAACCAAGTGTGGCTGAGTTTTAAGGCGATCCTGACTCACCGTACTTAAATCTAAGGATAGAAAATGTCCCCTCTGGGTCAACAATGTAGACCGTTAACATCTCGTTTAATTGCTAAGCCATCGTAAAATGGGCTATATACATATATACCAACGTGACGTAAGTGTCTATGATACGAATTACGTGACAGAAACACGCCGAGCTGTGGAACATTAAAATTATATTTTAAAACAATTTTACTGTATATTCGAGGACACTAATCGTGTATTAGTTGAAGTCAATGCACGTTAGAAATGTTTTATTTTATAACGATTAATACACTCAACCGTTCGACACTATTACGTGCCGGATCATCCTTACTTACACGTTACTTGTGTATATACGGTTTCGTCCCGATGGAGCTTATAAACATATGTTCGAATAAATAAAGAAACAGAATAATGAAGACACCGCACGGCCGAGCCACGTTGCGAGACGAATATCCTCGTCCTTTGAAGCAGTCTTACTAACGACCGGTTCAACTTTACAAATAGGATAACTCACAATTTGTTTGACAGTTTACATTGTATAGTTTTCCTATTGCATTTTACAAATGTATTTACTAATGAGAATAAATTAAGCATATTGTATTTCCAAAAATACTCCGTCGCCGTGAATTTTAAATTAATTATCTATTTCACTATATTATTGACACTTCGAATTTGCGAATCCGAATCAATTTTGTTTCGTTAAAGGACACTAAATCATGGTAACTATTTGTGTGATTAAATCATGTGCGTTATTATATACTGTTACCAAAACTCAAGAAACACAACAAAGAATCGCGCTATCGCTGTGTAATTCCGTTGTTAATTAAAATTAGATTGGTATAGCAACCGTTATGATACAAACGAGGTCGATTAGAAACAGTTTAAATTTTAGATTACAATTAAGTTAGTTTTGACACATTCGACTTTAAAATTTCCAGTGAGATTTCCAGCGAAAATTGGAAGTTCGGAGTGGAGTGGTCAGATCGACTAAGACGCTACACGCCTATACTAAATTAAAGGTTTTATTTAAATAAATTTTCAGCTAAATGTCTTGCTTAAAGTAGCTCAGCGTCAGAAGAAGAGCTAGTCATTACTATAAAATTTCATTGCAGTATGGAATATAAATCTTCTTTCCTCTCAGAGCGTTGTGCTGTGGTCAAGTCAGATTAGTAGATTGCGGCGACGTCAGATTAGTGACGCAAGAATACAAAACGTGTTAGTATCAATTTCATTACAATATTATAAATGATACGATTCGAACTTACAGTACACGCTACATAACGAATCCTTATACATGTAAATTGGGATAATGAATTATTAAGGCAGAATTTGCTTTAACCGATAACTTTAAATATAATCATGCATCCAACACAACAATGACGTAATACCAAAAACGTCGTATTTGATATGTTAAAATTGTTGGTGTAAATTTCCCGCTGCGAAAGACATCTTTATAGAAACCCTCCTAAAAACTCTTCTTAAATTTCCATCGCATAAAGGCTATTCGTACTCCAAATCCTTCTCTGTACTTCTCTGTAGTCACACCGTGGAATTTGCTTTCACCAAATATTCGCGTATCCAAAATTATTTATGGGTTTAAGAAACGCGTCAAAGACTATTTTATTTTCTTTAGCAACATTAATGTTGTGTAATTAGTATGTATTAATTTTTTTTAACCAAGCTTTACGCTCTTCGCCTGAAAAATTGAAAAACGTAATAACGTCGTTATCTGTTGGACGATCTTAATTCAATTAAGCGAATATTTAATTACGTATTTTATTCATATTTTGAAAAACTTATTTACCATTATAAATAGATACCTATTAAAAATAGCAACCCGGGCTGCATTCTGTCTATTCGCTTGTCAAAACATCCACAGCGCTAATCCAGTAATATTTTTTTGCTGTGAAGGTTTTTTTTTTATACAATATAAGTTATTTCTTATTTTGTATAAATGAATTGACAATAATAATTAATATCGATTATTTTAAAAATTATTATGTGAAAACATTCTGAGGGTGTCGTCGACACGTCTACCGTGAGATGTTCGTCACCTAAATGACGCCTCAATCGTGATATTCATTTCGTTGTAGTTATATATTCTGTTTATTTATTTTACGCGATCAAAGTCACGGAGAAATCTAGTATAATATACACGAATATATTTTATGAGACAGGTGCCACTGAAATCCTTCTTGTTACCAATGTTTATTTATTTATTTGTTGTACCAACAGTGAACACTGACCCGAATATGAATATTTAAATAACAGCTAGAGCGAACCCATATCGTAGACTAATTATTGATTTGTTGACCCAAATGGCTGTTTATATTGTGTCGTGTCGATCATTTTTCCACCGTTGTGACCATAACCACCATTTCCCTAATGGTACTTCTGTCTGTTGGGAAGGACAAGAGTTGGCCCTGACCAATGACCCACTTAAAGCTTGTTACTCTACACGTGGATGCCACGCCTCTTTAAAATATTCATGGCGGTCTGTAATCACTGTTCACCCAGAATATTTTTTTTACGAACGCCTTCTGTTGTTAGTGACCAAGATTGGGTTGACATTTTATTTAGGATATGAAAACCGCGTTTTTTATATTTTTAGAAAAGGAAGTAATCATTATCAATAGGTTTATTTTCGAGCGTTCATACAGCAGGCAGGCATGCCATCCATTTGTTTAAAATCATTGTAGCAATTTATAACTAACTAAAGTTGACAGTTCTTAGACTTCGCACGGTAAAATTGCAGATTGGAGCTGGGCACAGATGCGTTGTGTGTGTTGTCTGGGATAGTCAGTCACCTTGAAAATCAAATCCATCGTTCACATCAGATAACATTAACACTACAGTAAAAGGCAAAAACGTTTAACGGAGGATCCACTTCATAATTATCTATGGAATGACGCGGAACAATAACTCAGCGGGAAGTTCTTTTTAATTATTTACATGCGAGGTACGTTCTATACTAGAACTAGGCAGAGATTCCTTCTCTGGTAGGATGCTCTAGTTCGGCCATGTATAGTACTAAGCGTTATCTACATTTAACAATGTTCGTAGAAAAAGCAGAACAGAAGCAGGAACCTACACTGAACGAACATGACATTTCAACTAATGTACACACTTAGATATGCAATAATAAATAAATAATGCATTCTACAGTCATAGTGCCACACTCACACACTCATAGCTCATAGCCTCTGTGTCACCACCCAGACCTAGAACAAATTTCATTCATATTATTCATATATAATCCATAATTTAGATGTACTGTCTGTACGTAATAGCTCCTAGCCTCTTATACCCTACAGCATTATCGAGACATCCGTTCTCGATGCCTGGGCAAATTCTTGATTACTTCGAAAGTATTCTAGAATTTGTCCAGGCATCTTTACTAGTATTCGAAATACATCCCGGATTTTGAATATTTCCTTAGAATAATACAAGTAATACAACATTAATTATAGTGTGATACAATGGGTTGGATATAATTTATAGTGCGTCACATCCGGAACCTTCTTCCCGACCGACCGATATGGTGACCGCTGTATGGGTGCAGTTATACCGTAAGACTGCAAATGCCGTGTACTGCAAAAGTAGTGTAGCGTTGCTGAGTGTTGTCTGTTGCTGTTTACACGAGGCCTTCCGCGTTGGCCTTCAGTGGTGGCAAGCCATTTATAGTCGGCTTCAGCCGGATCTTCAGCCTATTTGGGTCCATAGATATAGTCCGCAGAGGACGCTTAACATCAGGCGGACTGCTTTTTTTTTGCTACTTATATTAACAAAAACCCATACTAATATACCACTAACAGTAGCAATGAGCTATGAAGATATTTTATTTGTAAGAATGGTCCCGACGTGCTATGTGCCTCGTGGTAGTATGGATTGAGCTTGATTGAATATTATTGAACATGAATTCCTCTATAATAACATCCAAATATTAAAATATTATCTTAGCAACATTTCTCATTCACCAACAATAGAAATAGAAACTAATTAGATATCATTTGCGTAAACAGTGACCGAAAATATTGCGGGTGTGTGAATTACTTGCATCAAGATGCCTCCGAGTTTCCATGTTGTTATAAATACACATTTTTCAGCGTTGTGGTCTTGTGCTTATGTATTTAAATTTACACCCTTCCCATGGGGAAGATACTCGTGTCCAGCACTAGGGGAGTTTCGGACATCCTTGTGTTAATCGATATTTATCCTCGAAAAGATATAGACTGAGTAGAATACTTTTTAGCCTGGACCCTGGACCCTTGAATGTTAATCACATCGTACCGAGTATATTATCGGAATCAAAGCTCTAACAAATGTTGAACGAATATCGATCTGAGACTTGCCCACTCAATTATTTCTATCCAATTTTGGTGTCATTGGGATTTGTTTTGCGGCGGCGTTGGCGTCACGCAAACATCATTAATATTGCATTTGGATTTGATAGACAACGGTTAAATTATCGATATTATCTCTCTTTATCTCTTTAGACACAACAATAATCTATTTGCAGTCCGATTTGGTTAACTTCCTCGAAATCAACGATAAGCCGACGTACCTGTATCTTATCTATACGCTGTAAGTATATTGAAATATGTTAAATACATATGTACAACTTTATTTTGTAATATTAAATAATTAAGTCACTTCGTATTATATCAATAAAAAGGCGGTTAATGAATGCCGAAGTACGCACAGTGAAGGGTGCTGTAGTCGGAAGGAACGTTTACGGTTAGACTCAAAGGCAATAAATATATAGAACAAAATATTTACGCATGCACAATATTCATCTTATCGGCAACAAAAACTTTTGTATTTCTCCAAGATGCTATAGAAAACAAAGTAATTTCTGCCGTCGCTAAATTCAAAATATCATATAACCGCAAATATCGCGAATCTAGAAACCCGACATATTTTAATCAAACCAATTTTTGCCGATTTTCAGCAATGTTTTCGACATCCATTAACTTATTTTTCTCAGAATTTTTCATCCATTAATTGAAATATTTAAATGTATATATTTCAGCAACTATTGAATTGAATAAAATAGTTATTTCAAACTTCTAGAACATTTTTGCAGCCCCGTCCCAAAATACCCCCCACCCGGTGACGTGCGCTGGATTGTTTCATTCTCATTCTGTATGGAGTAGAGAGCCATGTAATTTTTTTTTATCTTCATAACTTCACTACATCATTGTACATTAGTTCCTAAAAACGCCTATGATCCTTTTACATGTGGAGTCCCAATAGTGCCCGAGTGTCTGTGACATACGAACTGACGAACAGAGGAACAGGGTGAAATAATAAAAGTATCAAAGTATTACTTAAACTTAACTTAGAAATTTCGATCCTTTACAATTTTCATGACCCACTCTTGCTGTCCTAATGGATGGCGTGACTGGAATGGAAATGAAATATGTATTTCGTTGTAATCCTTAAGTGCAAGTAGAACGCTAACTCCAACACAAAAGTCACACTCAAATATCATTAAAATGTATGATATAAAGTCCATATTGAATTGTAGATAACACATAGTAGAAGATTGCTTTGTTTCGTACAAATAAGTTAAATTCAAAACAGCTGAGTGTGTACACGCACAGAGAAGGGTTCCGTAGTCGGGATGAACGTTCCTCTTTAAACTCGCAGTTATATAATTAGTTCTTTTTTTTTTTTGAAGTATAATATACATTTTATCAGATTCTTGTCCATTTTATTCTCAGTACAGTTGGGATTGTCCTGTTTACTGGACCATCGTTAAACTTTCTTGTGATAGTTCAGTAAACCGGACTAGAGTTAATTTTTACTAACCGTGATACAGTGGACCGGGCAATTGTACCACTGTTAATATTTTTCTTTCAGTAATATAGTGGATCGGTTTCAAACTCATATTCTACCGAATCGGAGATGTTCGGAGATAAGGGACGTTTTGTAAACTTTCAGTAAGGGAAGAAAGACACAGGAAATATTTGTTTATGTTGCTCAATCACAGGCTACATTATGCTCTCATTAGCATATGCAGTACGCAGTTATACAGAACACGGCCCACCGAGATCTCATCATTGAACATTTGCAATTGAACATGCTTTATGACATCGTCCCGTAGTATTAACTCTCGCTTACGTTTGTTGGTAATATTTTTGATATTGTTTTTCAAAACTTTTATTTGAGATCAAAATAGGGTAACTTTATAATGATTTATAAATATATCTTTAAAATTATTTCACCGTAGTACAGTCAACTGGACTAAAGAAAAAATATTTTTTCAGAGGTACGGTTAACAGGACCGGAGAAAATTCATTTGTGTCGTAGTAAATTTAACTGTACCAGCAAGATATTTATTTCACCCGAAGTCCGATCAACAGTACTACCGCAAGAAGTTTTACCGATGGTCCGGTCAACAGGACAATCCCAACTGTACTACGGCAACGAAACGATTTTATCTACAGATAAAGAACATTTATACAACACACCTAACGTAGGTGAATTTCATCTATTGACCTATCTACTGCCAATAGTCTCCGAGTAAAAGGGCTGTGAAATACAGACAGGATGAAATCATACATTTTCGAACGGACTTTTCTATTTTACGTCTAATATACAGAATACCCTAATACAGTTAATACTACTGTAAGTTGTACGGTTGTAAAATGCTGCAGTCGATTATTTTTGTAATTACTTACTAGTTGTTTGAAACTAATCTTACTGATCGTTAATGCCACGTTAACATTTCTGATTCAGTAAAGCCTACCACCATAAAATTGCTACGCATATAACGAGTGTGGGTCTCGATCTCAGTGAAAGTTCGAGTTGTTGACACTCAAATTACGATGTCGCGCTGTAACTTCGACAAACTGGGTTTGGTTAGGTACTGAATGTAAGCTGTAATAGAACCTCGAACAACATTGCGTTATTTAAAAAGTAAATCGCAATACAATATAAACAAAACTTTGTGAACAGTGTTTGTAATAAAATATTATTATGCTCTTCAATGCTAGAAACCTCACCATGATAGTTGAAATACATCCCAATAAGCTATATTTTCCTTCTAGGACCGCATTCAAGAGAGAGAGGACGACCTATGCCAATTATCATACCAATCATATTTTGCCAAACTCAAATGAAAAATAATTGTATTTTATAATTAGGATGAATCTATAAGTTAAGTAACAGAAAGAGGCAATGTCTTCATGATTTATTTTACAGGTTTTACATGACTAAACATATCGCAACACCTGCACTGAAGTGAATTCATGAATATATTGTCTCAATGATAATACTCTTAAAATTTTGTTGTATGAATATGTGAAAAAGTATATAGTAAAATTTAATATTACATTTAGAAAATATGAGTGAAATTTAAATACGTATATGAAATTTAAAGTAGAATGTAGAATTAAGACTTTAAACAAATGTCTTAGTATGCTTTAAAAAAGTGCCCGGATGCCTCTATGTGCTACACTTATTGTTACGTATTAATGTTCTATCTATATAAGAATGTCATAAGTGACAATATTATGAAATGGGTGAAAAAATAATAAGGAATAAACGTCAATTTTCGTTTATCAACTCTATAGGTTTTCGTTTTATTGGTGACTGAAGAAAATTGAGGAAAAGGTTTTTTTGTTATGTTTGTAAAGTAGGAAACGAGGATGCAGGTCAACTTATGTTAAGTGGTCACCACAGTTGATGGACACGCACATCCAACCTCAAACAAAGCTGATGTTCCGTTTGAGGTTGTATATGGATGCATCCCTACTCCTGAGGACTATGATTGTTGCTTATCGCTAAATGTGTGCCTAGCAACCGCATCTCTCCAACCGAAACACAACAACTGCTTCACGGTGGATTATGAGGGCGGCAGTGGTACTTCCCCAGACGAACAATTGTTCTAAATGTTTTGAGACACGGCTAATATTACTCTTCGTAGTCAATTTAATCCAAGAACTGATGGATGGTGTGGCTGTAAGGAACAAATACTATGTAATGGGCGTGTAAGATTCTAACATGGAAAAAGTACAATCATTACTCCTGTCTTAATGTGGGAAGGATATGTATGCACTAACCGCATCATTGTGGTGTGTGAGAGACCTACAAATGTGGATTACAACAATACAATGTTGCTTTAGTTTTAGTTGAATTTTATAAGAATGATTTAAATTAAATATTAGAAGCTGGCAAATTCCCCCAAAAAGTGCAGCTCCAAATTGAAAGCCTTCAGGGATTTGTTGTGAAAAATGTAACTTTATAGATTTGAAGTAGAAAATAGGAGATGGTTTGGAACTTGGGGTGCATGATAACCAATTGCTGAGGAACTTGCTAAAGTCTCCAAATCTAGTAAATGACTCTCATACACTGTGCAGACATGTCTCAGTCATCAAGCTTCCATGCGAGATCTGTATTCCAGCATAAGAGAGCAAAGTGAAATTCATCAGATGTCACTGTACTGGTGGATATTGGAAAGATAACAGCAAATGAATTGTTCTAGAGCACATAATGTTGGAGAATGCTGTCCTTTTGTAGTGGCAAAATGTTTTATTGCAAAAAGTTTGGACATATTGTTTAAGTTTGTAAGAATAAATTTAAAAGAATCAATCATATGGTTATGCCTAATTCAGGGACAGAAGAAATATTGGTAATTTATATGCTCAGAAAAGCTGCTAAAACTTATTATTGTGAAATCATTAATATGTAACACTCAGTGCTTAATAATTAAAAGACAATATAACTGCATATATACTAGTGAAACAATTGTCTCTTTAGGAGAGTGAATTGAAACTGATTTCCGTGCTTAGCCCCCCAGCTTCCATAGAAGAAAATTACAAAGTTAAATAATAATGGCAGGCATGAGCATACGTGAACGGGTGAATGCTGGTGATTAAAATTCATGCGCACTGCCGTGCTTTAGAGGACATATTAAATTGTCAGTTATGGTTTTCATTATACAGAAGATGTTAGAACTCAGATGTCAGACATTTTGAGCAGTTTGAAAACATTCTTCACAGATTAACCACTGACCTGTGCCGAATAGTGGGACATAACAAGATTGTAGCCAATACCTATAAGTAGTATGATTTATATATTGATCAATTAATTACAATAAAATGTAACGAAACAACTTACTTTTTATATACTCGGCAAAAAGAGTTGTTGATTCTCTTGTCAGAGAGGTGCCTGCGACGGTCTTCAAACAGGTCCTTAATGGCAGTCACCCCGAGCACAAACAACACTGGCAGCATTGCCACCTCCTTGCCAAAAGCATTTAATGCTGGCACCCAGTTTAGAAGCACTATGAATATAAAGTACACATTGGCAATCCTATGGAATTGTTCAAACAGATTTTTAGGTATAAATGACAACAAGGTGTACTTAGTAGTCCTGACTTGGTTGTCACACCGTTTTCCATTGGGGTGATCCTTGGGTGGAGTTTTATCAGGCACAAGGTGATTAGGAATCACTATAAGGTGCCGGTTATCTACAGCTGGCTGCTGGCGTCTCATCAGCCAGAAAACTGTTCTTCGCCAAGGCCCAACTACAGAAGGCCGTCTTAGCGTGTATATGGAGTCAGAACGGGAGGCCTGTCGCGAGTGGTGGGCTCGCACCGAGGCCAGTCGGGGCAAGGCGCTGGCGGGTGCTGCATCCCTGTGGCCAGGCGGCAAGATAAAGTCCGTCCGGCTACCGGTGCGACTGTGGCCGGATCCAGAGGTTGCGCGAGGTCCCTCGCCAATCTGGCCGTGGGACAACGCCCGCTGGTGGCCGCGCATTGCCGACTTGAGTGCCGGTCTCGCCGTTGCGGGATTCCCGGCCAACATCGGCGTCCCGCCATGGCTTATAGACCTTGAGTGACCTTTGGCTTTCGGAAAAAGATAAGTTTGCTCCGGCGCCCCCGGCAAACTTGGAACGATCGAAGGAGTTTCTCCACTTCCCTCTGTTGACATTTTTACTCATCTGAGGAACGATCTGTTCGCTTTGCGCTCTCATTTAAATCTTTAAAATCTACGATATTGCAGGTATTTTGTCAATGTCGTCAATGAAGAGAATGTCTTGAAAAGTTGAAGCATATGGATAGAAATCATCTGTTCACTATTTCACACATCACTAGTATTTTTATTTTAAGATGGATATCAGAATGAGTCATTGGAATTCGAAATTAATAAAACTAATTCATTGTTCGGTCGAGAAAGTTTGAAAAATTAAAGTATACCGATATTTGAACACCGCGACGAAAACAATATGTTAAGTATGGAAGAGACAGAACAAAACTCAAAAACAAGCACAGAACTTAACTAAACTGGCTTGATTAAAATTGTCAGTTAATTGACAACTTGATCTGACAGCGTCAGTTTGACTGCGTCAAATAAAAAATGCGCAAGATAACCGATATAAACATATCGGTTATACACCCGATATAACACATTTCAGGCATAGATGCTATTGTAAAAGCATAGACCACACAACGATTTTTCCCGCTCATAGTAACAAAATGCGAAAACGCGACTAATTGAGCATTTTTCTATTAGCCAACACGGCATCGGCACTGGCATATTTTATAGAAAAGAAAGCAGTTTAAGTTACTAAAAACAGTGAGGTAGTAATATGAACTTATAACGCTGCGAATCAGCATTTTTTATTTTATAAGGACCACGAAACAATTTTATTATACTACTTTGGTATCTTTTAATTAGACTTAATATTTTTATAGCATGGAAATAGTAAACGAGCATGCAGCCTGTCTGATAATTTTACCAGATTACCATGATAAATTTCAGAATTTACGATTTTATGGGACCTCCAGGCAAGTAGATTTTCTCAAGATGTTTTCTTTTCCCTTTAAAGTAATATAATATAATCAATTTTATAAATGTACAATACTTTTTATTCAAATTCAAATGTACAATATTAAGTTAGTCGTATAAAAATATTATTTTTAATATTATTTTTTTTAGAATTAGAATTGATTAGATCTGTAGATCTTGAAGTCTTTTGCTCGTATTTGTAGAGAAGTAAAAGTGAGCACTAAGGTAAAAAACAATCAAAACTATTTTGATTGTATAATTCAATAATTTCTTAAAGTTTCTTAGCGCTGTCAACGTTAATAAATTGTTATTGATTGAGTATTTCTTGCACATTAATATAATCATTAAAAAAGAGTATTGAAACATAAAACGAGCTGTTCGCGTTGTAAAGTTTGTGATGTTGGTATTACGACATAGACGATAATGATAAGAAAATGTCTATGGTATATAATCGTCGACGTCATCGACAGACGGCGGACATATTATTCCTTGAAGTAGGTACCTACTTTGCATTTACGCTTACTTCCGACATTTTGACGTTTAATCCCCGGTCTAGTTAAATTTTGATTCCCGAAAAAAATAGTTGTATCTAAGGCGATAACGCCACAAACATCATGGATGAAGAATACGACGCAATCGTGCTTGGTACTGGCCTAAAGGAATGTATTCTTAGTGGAATGCTCTCCGTGTCTGGAAAGAAGGTCTTACACATTGATCGTAACAAGTATTACGGAGGAGAATCTGCGTCAATTACCCCGTTAGAAGAATTGTTTGCAAAGTTCAACGCTCCGGCGCCGGACGAGACATACGGTCGAGGTCGTGACTGGAACGTTGATTTGATTCCAAAATTTTTAATGGCTAATGGTCTTCTTGTGAAACTACTGATTCATACGGGCGTCACCCGTTATTTGGAGTTCAAGTCTGTAGAAGGCAGCTATGTGTACAAAGGTGGCAAGATTTCTAAAGTGCCCGTGGATCAAAAGGAAGCACTGGCTTCCGATCTCATGGGTATGTTTGAAAAGAGGCGTTTCCGTAACTTTTTGATCTATGTCCAAGATTTTCAGGAGGAGGATGCAAAGACGTGGAAGGATCTCGACCCGAGCACTGCTAATATGCAGTCTCTGTACGATAAATTCAGCCTCGATAGGAACACGCAGGACTTCACGGGTCACGCTCTGGCCTTGTACCTGGACGATACTTATCTCCAGCAACCTGCCATCCAAACCATTCGCCGTATCAAGCTGTACTCCGATTCCCTTGCTCGATATGGCAAGTCTCCCTATCTGTATCCAATGTATGGGTTAGGTGAACTTCCCCAAGGATTTGCTCGCCTTTCAGCCATTTATGGGGGCACATACATGTTGGACAAGCCAATTGATGAAATAGTGCTTGGAGAGGGTGGGAAGGTTATTGGTGTGCGTTCAGGAAATGAAATAGCTAAGTGCAAGCAAGTGTATTGTGACCCCAGCTATGTGCCTGATAGGGTGCGCAAGAAGTGCCAGGTAATTCGATGCATTTGTTTGTTAGACCATCCGATAGCAAACACAAAGGATGCTCTGTCTACACAAATAATTATTCCCCAGAAACAAGTGGGAAGGAATTCTGACATATATGTCTCTTTGGTGTCTTATACCCACCAAGTGGCTGCTAAAGGCTGGTTCATTGCTATGGTGTCTACTACTGTTGAAACTAATGATCCTGAGTCTGAAATTAAGCCAGGCTTGGATGTTTTGGGCCACATCAGACAGAAATTTGTATCTGTTACTGATTACTATGAGCCTACAGATGATGGCAGCCAAAGTCAAATCTTCATATCAGAGTCATATGATGCAACTACACATTTCGAAACAACTTGCTTAGATGTCCTTAAGATTTATAAACGGGGCACTGATGAAGATTTTGACTTCTCCAAAGTAAAAGTAGAGCTGGGAGAAGAAGATCAGTAAATCTTAACATATTATGTATATTGCTTGTTATTTTTAAATATCCTGTTTATATAAAGTGGCTACAACATTAAAATGCTCTATAGGGTCTTTCGGGTAAATGTTTTAAGAGTTTAGAGATTGTGTAGAAGTAATCGTGCTCACATGCTCTATGTTAACCATTCTTTGCAGTGATTTGATTTTCTTATTTACCAAATAATATTTCAAAAATATAAGATATGTAAGATTTTATTCATCTTTTAAGAATGCTTTTATAATTTAAGATTAAATGATGTAAAATGATCTGCGCAAGTGATTTGGAAATAATTATGCATCAGAATTGCATTCCATTTTGTAACATTGACGGGTGTAGCAACAGTGTCGTTTCTATAACACACCAGCAGCGCTAATGTGTGACTCACTGTGCTCCTGAATGTTCTGTGTAAGATCATAAATAAAAGTTCCATTGAAAAAGTTGTATATTTTTATATTCCT
>DWKL01000486.1:0-18635 GCA_018249415.1 Phareas burnsi | reverse complement strand
AAATTAATCAATCAATCAATTTGCCGTAAACCGTGCGCTCCGATAACGAGGCGGCAGAGGGAGCTGAAGTCACGGTATCGATCAATTAATTTTTAGTGCATTTTTTATGCAACTCAAGTAGAAAACGGTTATGCAAATATTTTTGTTTAGCTTATTTCAAGTGTAGATATCTGCTGCTAGCTGTCTATGCGTCAATTAATTTTTACAAAAAATATTCTAGTCACAAATAATAGATGTTCCATGACGTGGGACACGTTCGCTCGGGATAACGAATGATTGATTAGCCGGAGGTATCTGCATTGATTCATGCGATAATCCCACGTGTGGGTACCACTCCGCTAGGTTCCACTCCGCTAGGCACTTATAAGTCAATTCAATTAGGAGGTCGCATATAAAGATTTGAATATCGAGAGGTAATTTTCAATATCCGACCCTAATCTCGAGGGCTCGCGGCGGGAGCTCTCCTCGGATGTCAAATATGGCGCCGAAATTACTTTCCTTTATAAATAAACCCTCGCAAATTGAGGGCGTCTCTATTCTTCGATAAGTTTTTCGTGTTGACTTCATACTCCGAGACCTTCGGCGGTAATGAGGGACGAAATTTAGTTGTAATGGCAGCGCGGAAGCGGCGAAGGGCCTAATGCCGCGATTATGCAAATTTCAACCTTAATTTCATGCTCTCGCTCCGTCCTCGTCGGGGCCCACTAGCCTCTAAATTAGGATAAAGAGATTAGATAACGTAATCCGGTGGCGAAGAATTAAGTAGCGCATTCATTTACAATTTAATCGCGCCGCCGAAAGTCGCGGACAATAAAAGGTAAACATTAACGCCAGGACCACACCCCGGCAACAGCATGCGGCGGTCGTCTCAAACGGCGTCGCGTTCATATTATTTTGGTAAACGTCAAAAATAAATTCGACTTCAAAAGAAATTCTATGAAACGGTCTCGCCTTGACAGCGAAAAGGTGTTACGGACGGGATAGAAATACCGGTGGTGTAAGGGCGGAGGCGGTGGGGGGAGAGGTGTTCACCATGAACTCATCGACGCCGGTGGAGGGAGCGTGGCGGCCCGCCAGCGCCGACCTGTCTGCGCCGCCGCCCGCGATCGGTGCACACTGTGGATACCCGTAATAAAACTTATCAGTACCACTATTAAAAATGCTATTTATTCAATAATCCTTGTGATTAGGATATCACTACGACATTACGACGAAAAGTTCTAGAAAAATTCAGTTGGATTTTTTTCTTTTTTTATGTCATAGACGTAGTAAACCAGCAAGAAATCCACCTGGTACGCGGTCACCGCCGCTCGTGGACATCTGTAATCCAATAAATGTTGATTATCGGAGGCCTCTCTGAGATCAGTAAGTTGGAACGCCTCGTGTATTAAGTATCACTTCCTTACCACCTGATTACAAAGCTTCACCAAATAAAACAAGCGTGCTCTGTTCATTTTTATTCTTTATTCATCTCGTTCCATATTCAACCGCGAAGAAATTAACGTAGACAGGTAATGAACGGCGTACGATTCGTTAACGGAATAGCATCTGATAATAAATGATTGCAATAAAACGTTCGCTTGATTAGTTGATTAATACGCGGTGGACGAGCGGCGGACGAACACGTTCAAATAGAGCATGCTCGAGTCGAACCTGAACGCGACTTTAAAATTTGCACGCATGCGCGAGTTGGCGATTATCCAATTTAGTCCAAGCGATTTAGGTCCAGATTGGCTTGACGCGGCCGATGAGGATGATGCAACCGACGGATATACCGGTGTCGTGCGACGAGCCCTGCGCGCCGGCCGTGCCAAGCCGCACGGTGCCACACGACTCTTCGCCCGCGCATGTTCAAACATTTAAATTTGCTTATGTTTCTATGTGGAAAAGTAGCAAAGGGGCATGCAGAGACATCTTAAATTCCTAATCCCACCTAAAGTGCATCACATATGCGTTGCCACCACTGAGCTCGAATGCCTCATGTCATTATTTCTAAGTTGCCAGTATACCACAGCGCGAACCTTCCTTTAAGACAGGCCGCAGTTGGACCATGAACTGATTTGAAATTTAGAATTATTCAAATTAAGGGCATTAGCGCTTGTAATGAATTAGGTCGACGGAAAACAAATTATAATATCTGGGATCAAGTGGCCCGGCGTATTACTGAGCTCCGAAAACCGTGTTTAGAAAGTACAATCCGTAGAATCCTTAAACGCCGGGATTGTGAATCCGAATGAAGTTTCATCGTTACAGCTCTCGGAGATGCGCGCTTTACGAAATTGTCGTTTGACGCAAGTCACTGGAGGATTAATCCAATGTCGTCAAATATCCGGAAAATCTCAAAAGTATTTTTTGAGTTCTGGATGCACATTAATGTGTCAGCGCAAGAATTTTAATGGTTTAAGTCTAAAGTTAGTACAACAGTCCTTTACAGATGCATCAACCGAATCCAGAATCTCAACAATTTTGTTTTCGTCGGGATGTATTTTCACCTCAGTTGTTTATGGCCGGCAAATATATACTTGTGAGGCGATGCTGTGTATCTTCAAAATCGTGATGTGATGCATTCGAAAACGTATAAATAGCGGGCGATTACATTAAAAAGGAGGCGAGTTCATCAGCCGTGGGTTATTTGTCTCGAGTCCTTTTGAAGTTGGCTCCGCACCATCATCAGTTAACGTCGCCCGTGGTTCGTTGTGTGGATCTGTTTTTGTTCTCTCTTACATTTTTTTGTTGCACTTTGTTATGTAGTCTACAATATTAACCTGTGTCATTATTTAAGCACGACAGAGCTAATGGCTTACGGTTTGAAATAAGCCGCTGACGTTCAAATGTCGAGGATATTTGATTTGTATCTGTCTTTAACAGATAAGTAAACTAGATGCAATACAGTACTTCCTAAATTTAGTATTTCAAAAGTAATATAAATTATTTTTAAATTTCATTATAAAAAAGTCATCACAATAGGTAATAACAAAAACTTTTTAAATAATTGAAAAAATGCGTACCCCTCTAATCATAAAAACAAAAAAGTCACGAGATAACTAAAAATGTATAATTGTATATTATTTTAATCACAAAAAAGATGTTGAAACAAAAAGCGCGTACCCAAATAACCGCAATGGGAGAATGCGCACGCGCAGGAGACATGTTTACATTTAGCGACAGGTCCAGCTCCCACGCCGGAGACCCCGTCAGGGTCAGGGCCGGCGACAGGTGTCAAGGCTGCGGGTGCTATTCCCGGCTGCGACCTCATCTCTTATCGCAATGTTCGTTAACAGATTCTGGCAAACTGACAGGGCCGCGTATCACCTGTCAATCAATTACATTCTAAATAATATTTGTATGGTCAAAATGCAGCCAAGTTCTAGTAAAGTCTTCGCTCTTGTCGTCGGCGGGTGAATATACCCTCATCTTTATATGAACTTTATGACGATTACAAAAATTATATAAATTTACTCATAATAATAAATACTCATCTTTGGTCAACGATAAGGCAAACTACGTGATGCATCGTAAGGCTCGTAAAAAATCTCGAATTATTTAGTGACGTCATTTCGCATTAGACTTCGATGGTAACATCGATGGTACATTAACGTAAAAATGAAGGTAAGTCTCTCTCTCTCCGATAACTGTTCATCGAAGAGAGAAACATAGAATATTAAAAAAATATATATTTGAAAAAAATTCTAAAATTAATTAAACTCATAAAAATAAAATGTTGTTATATATTATTATATTAAACGAACATTGAAACAAACTTTCGCAATCTTCGAAATTAATTTGAATTCGTCAGCTGCCAGCTTATTTACAAAATTAAATTATTTCTCTTTGCCAAAACACGTGTTTAAATGCCTCATTTCTCGGGAGGGATGTTCTGGCCGAGCGTTCCCGCATAGTTTATTGTTAACACTTTGTTGCTAAGCCGTACAAAGTATGAACTGTACGTAGCAATTGGAAAGGTGCCTTTTACGTCAATCGCCGGCCGCCGGCGAGTCTACCTAGATGCTCAACTTGGACGAGCCTCAACTACAGAAACGTGACGACCACCAAGTACATAGAACATTATACTTTATCACCAACTCATAGAATCGATTTTGCATCAGGCACGAGATCGCGTGAGTTAAACCCGTAAATAAGGTATGACGCGAGCAGCAGTTCGAGGATGTCACGGTAATTCAATATTTTAACATAATTCGAAAAGTCATGTTGCAGGAATCCGCGGTAATTTGTCTAAAAGCATTGTCCGCTGACGGCGTGACGCCGACGGCCGATGCTCCAGATTTCGATTCAGTGGTAAATGCGATACGATCGTTTTCAATTCGTTCACGATATTTTCGAAGCACAACAATGATACAAACAAAAGTTGCTTATTTAAACTATGACTTTCTGAGACCCTCATTTTGATCGTCGTTTGGCAACGTTGCAGTCATTTGAAATCATCATTATGACATACTGCTATTAATAAATTAAATAGGGTACATTAATCATTTCAATTTGACGCGTGACGTTTCCAATTCTTCAGATCGAGAAGCTAAAAATAGCGGGAAGCCACCTGCGAGAATCGACTAATTTATTTGTACATTGGCATAATACTGCATGATGTAAACCATCCGAACATTTGCATCAACGGGCAGATCCATCATTTCAGTTCACATTAGCCAACATTTATCTTCGTTTATTTGTGAATTTATTATGTTCTCGAATTCAGCTTATTGATGTAGGTAATCTTAAATAGACAGAAGTTTGGAGCTCACGAGCAATTATTGACGGGAACCATACGCCAGAGTTTGCAGAGTGTCTACCTATCTGAGTTTATCTTGATGATTTTGGTGAGTGCTTGTGAGGCGCGACATTGAGTCTTAAGATTGAGAGATAGAGTTTGAAATTGATTATTTTTGTAAATGGAATCCCAGGATATCTTAGAAGGGTAAATTTGACAGGGAACGCGGTTGAGCCGGCGCGGGAAGTTTGCTCGCGTTAATTTGTGTTGCAGCGACTCAGAGGACTTTGTCAAACTTCGTAATAACTGTTGGGTAACTATCAGTTACAATTGCGGACTTGATAGCGTTTATCCAGAGTAACTTCGGCCCCCAAATTGATAAGTGGGAGGGCTGCACCCCTTCACTCTTCAGTTGAAAGCCACGCTTAGGACTTTGGAACTAATTTATCTCAGTTGAACTCAATTGAATTCTTGCCTATAGAAATACACCGTCAACAGTGAAGTCTTCATTTGAAAATAGATTAATGCCTGGATCTTAAATGTTACAAAGTAGAGACGAGGATCGCCTACACTTGAACACCTTCAGCTTTGGCCGAGGACATCGGTGTAACAAAAATCAATTTAAAGTAGATACGGCATTTATGAAGATAATTTAAGAAGCTTTGAACAAAAAGAAGCAAAAAAATTAGAATCACCAGCAAAGTTTTCTTGTATAATGAAATTAAAATACATAATTTCATCAAACAAATTACATGGCAGGCTACGTCACACTTAGGTACCAACTTTTAAAAATGTCAAGATAACGATAATGATCAAAACTTTTCTTTTGTATCACGTAAACTGGGGCTCAAAAAACCTTCGAAATTACCAATACCCTGGCATTTTCGACGTAATTATTTCTTGTTTCGAAACTTTGTATGGGACACTTATAGAAACTTCGGAGGCTTTGCATTATTAATTCACAAGCTCGCGAACGAAGCAGAAAAAAGAAATAACGAAAGGTGATTGAACTCGGCTTTTCTTGGGAAAAGTTTTATATTGTAGACAAAGTGTATCGCCCACGGACTTCGCACAAAGCTCTTGTAATGTGAGAAGGTCTGATCGGCACAAAATATTTCATTTTATTCCGCTGCTGAGTCCAAATTAATTGATTCTTAGTTATCCTCGTACACAATTACTGTTATTAGCTTCATACGCTTCCATATGCGCCAGTATCATCAGCGAGCTGTGAATTTGACTACACATTGGTAGATAGCAAGTGACATGGAATTGTATGCAAGTGTAAATAAAACCGAAGTGAATTGATTCCAACATAGTTATGAAATATTACTTATTTTAATATCAAGATACCAAAACGTTAAAATCCGTTGATTGTGATGGAACTTCCATTCAAAGATAGGACTTCTTACAGAAAGTCACTCAGGCTACCTGTCACTACGCAAAAATAGGAAACAGTCGTGTAATATACAGGTAATAAGTAATGGTATCAGCGTACGTTTTGTACGTATTTAAGGTACTGAAGATCTTATAGTTTTTAAGCGTCTCCGCCCACAAGTTATTCGCTCGAGGGCCGCAGTGGCGACACCGCCCGTAGCAACCAGCGCTAACTACCTGTCTTTGTTTGCTATAATACATTTCTCTCAAGGATTCAATAGTAAATAGGTATCATAGTTAAAGTTAAACAGTCATTGCTCCCTATGATGCACGATATTTTTAATAAGAGTCGGTAATGGGTCATTTTCAATGCTATTTATAAACTTTACCTTGTAAAGTTATTTTATAAGTAACTAGACTCGTGTGGTAGAAATTTGACGATCTCTGACGGCGGCACCATCGCCGTAGCTCTGTGTCTGATTTGTGTAAGGTGTTATATATTACATTAACTTTTCCACGGGTTCCTTCTTAGTCCTCAGGAATAGCAACGGATGTTCGTGATTGACTTCAAGTAGGATTCCCGTGCGACAGTGACGACTCAATATCAGAATTTTAAAGTTGGTAGACCGCTTCGTTTCCACTGCGACTGCGCACTTTCCACGGCACAGTCGCTATTCGACTACAGATAAAACAGAAATTGTCTTACCAGAGGAGAGTTCGCGTTGTTCTGGTCTGATTATTAAAGACTAAGTTAGAATGCCTCGTATAACTCGGATATGCCTTACTACACCCTTAGCAATAGTGCTACACACAGATATTAGTGTGTCGGTATTTTGTCTGTTTCAAGAGCTACCACTTTTGGAAATAAAGTATTTCAACTACAAGTCTTTGGTTTTGCAAAATTATTATCGGATCCAAGAGATGAGAGGTCGCTGACAGTTCCGCACGTTACCATAATTTGAACAAAAATATCAACGAAAGTAATTCCTGAGATCACATCGATTATTTCGTTCCACTGGGCCCCAAGCCCCGGAACCGAAGCCCCAAACCCCCGATCCCCGGATGTCCGCAATTCCATAATGGGAATTGTGTTAAGAAATGGTTTTGGCATTTTTTCTCGAGACTACTTCTCATACACCACAAGGGCTCGAATTTCAATTAACTTTTCCTACGTTACAATGAGCAAGCAACGACTGTATGCTGAAGCTACTCATAACTACAAGCTCCAAATTATTGGTTTCTGACTTAGAGAAATATTTAGGTACGACATCAATTACGATACGAATATTAACCTAACATAATTATATCAGAGTGATATTTATTGTATATTAATAATATATTTGTATTTATTACAACTGAATAGCCCTTCTTATATTGGTTATTACTATGTAATATTTGGTCTCATTTGCTTTCACGTCAGTAATAGACACCAGGAATCTGTTCAGAGCTCAAGAAGACGTGGAGTACTCCATCATACTGCTCCGCTGTGCATGGGTGAAGTGACGCGATCGCCAATGATTGACCAAATTCATTTTCATTTTTTTTGTACCATTCGTCGGTCAATAAGTTCTGTAACGGTAAATTACAACGTAACAACGGGAATTGCTTAACATACTGAAGTACTTTAAACAGTTGTTAGCCGTCCATGTAGCAATAAGTTGTACGTATGTGCGGAAATGTTAACTAAAGTCCTTTTAATTTAGGTTAACGTGAAAAACGTTACAGTAGATGAAAAATCTTTTAAGATTTGCGATCGCTTAGTCAAGCAACGACAACAACTTTAAACCCGACACTCCGCGGGCAATACGTCATCGCTGCTGACCTAACCTTCCTTATCTAATTAGGCACCAAATATGCCGTTAGCTTTTTAATTTCCGAAAACCACAAATTTGTGAAACGACAAGACACGCCGTACGGTGAGGTTAATGTGGGATTGTAATGAGATTTCCGGAGATCCGTCTAACGGAATAAAACAGATCGCACACAATGTGTACAGACAAACAAACTGTTGTAGGTCTAGCGGAGCGCGCTGTCGGAACGGTTTAGTTGACATTAACTTGACAAGACGTTCAAAACTGAAATATTTTTATTCAAAGTAGATTCATTGCAGAATTATTTTTAATCGGCAACAGAACAAGCCACATAACATAGATATTTTCTATAAAATTATTATTACCTTTAAATTATTTATTTGTCCATTTTTTACATGAATACAATACAGTATTTCGCTACTGTATACCATTAAATAAATATATTATAATAAAACGAAAAAATAATTTTAAAGTACATGGGTTTATCACTAAATAGAGAACTTTTGTAGACAACCACATGATTAATAAAATACAACTCAAGTATGTGTTTTTAACACAGGGCGGGGATGGAAAGTACAAAAGTATATTTCCACACCACGATAGCGAAACGATTTCGCTGCGATCACCTCACGGCTTGCCCTTCCGGTCATTGAAGGAGATAAAGGGTGTTCTGAGAAAACACGAGGCCTTCGTAAAGGTAATCCGGGATTAGGGCCGCGGATTCCGCGTTATTGCGGGACCGTTTTGTTCAGGTGATTCCGACTTCTGCCAAAGTGAGGTGTTTGCTGACGCTGGATGGAATACCAATTGGGATCCGAACATTATGAGCAGTCGATGTTTGTTTTGCTGTATTAGAGTTTCCGATTGAGTTTGTTGGGGCTTTGGATTGGAGTTCCACGTCTACATTTGGATTGGGTAATTTAGTAACAGCACACCGAGGGAAACTTATTTTGAATTCGATTTTGAATATTTGTACAAATTATATCATACAATATATAAAATAAAATAAAATTTACGTTAAATAATAATTTCCGATAACCGGGAAACGAACTTAAAAAATTGTTTCAGTAGCGTCGACGTCGCCACGAGAATTAAATATAATATACATTTCATTGCATGATAATAATCACCACATTGATCATCGCTAATATTATAATTATGTCTTTTAATAGTTACAAGAGAACAGTGCGTGCCTGTCTCGCCGCGGCCGGCCTGCGGAACGCGCGCAAGATTATTAATTTGAAAAACTAAATTTACTACAACGCAGACTTGTCTCTGCCTCCGTAGTGTGTCAAAAATATATCATTATCGTTCGTTTAAATACTTGTTCAATTTTTTAAACGTAATAACCGAACGTCTCTCTAATAAAGGATATCTTGTTATCTCACAATAAGAACGATAATCGCGCGGCGTGTCGCGGTCGTGTCGCCGTCGTGTCAAAGAAAACAGTTCGTAAAATAATTTACATGTTAACGGATGTGATGATTAAGTGACGCCTTGATCTTGAAATGAGACGATATTGTCGTTGCCAAAAATGTTAACTCGCAACCAAGTGGGGCAAGCTGGCCTCAGTTTTTTTGATGAATTTTGGCAGATAGACATAAAATTAAATAATCGCTCGTAACCACAGCATACATTACTACGTGTGTGAATTACACATGTGTATATATGAACCCCCATAATGCCTCCGGCAGTATTGACGACTTCTGTACAACGATAAAACTGAGACCGACAGCGTCAAACTTGTCCTTAAAGGAGTATGCTCCAGGCCGCCCGGCACCCAATAGTGGAACATAAAAATGATACTGCCAAAGATAGGTGGGAGGGACAGTGGACATTGAATGTATTAACTAAACGTAATTCGACGTAGAACCTTGCCAGGCAGTGGTATATGGGACATTTCATATTAATTTAATGGTCAGCTTAATTAATTCGTTATTTATCCAGCATCCAAGGTTAAACATCGTCCTTTCGCTATTTCAACATTGTATAGCATTTATTCAAAATGTACATTTCTCCGTATTCTATATCGTAAATGTATGTTTTCATCAGTTTGTCGTCCTCGTAATCCGCCGTGAAGCAGCTTTGTGTTTCGGTTGGAGAGGTGCGATTGCCGGAAACTTTTACGGTGACCATCTTGATCCTCAGGAGTAGTGACGCATGTACGTACAACCTCAGACGGAACTGAAGTTCTGTTTGAGGGTAAATGTGGGTGTCAATGAGCTGCGGTGCCTACTTGTAATATCAGGCGACCTGCACGTTTGCTACACTTCAATAAAAGAAATAAAATGATTACACTTAAGTACCTACTCGAATTTAGAAAACTCGTATTTTAGGCGGGGTATCGCTCTCGTAATCCAGAACAAGATAAGCTACATACTTGCATAAAATTAAGCTTAATTTCGAAAATTTATATCCCTGTAATATCTTGCTGGCTGCACATATATGAGAGCGTCATGAAAGCCTCCTGAAAGCCATTACGCAGCGTTCGCTGATGGCGGGGTAATGTCGTGTGAACAGAGGGAGTTTCACCATAACGCCATAGCATTTATTTAAACGTCGAAGTATAATATTTATTCGTTATAAAAAAAAAAAATTAAGACTGTACTGGAGTATCCATGTAGAGAATTTGATCTCGACATACAAAAATTTTTACCTCCACTCTGGAGGTCTGGGTTCGAATCCAATACATGATCTTTTCATTTTTGAAACTTTAATGACATGTAAAGAATTTATTACCACTTACGACTACGATGAGGAAACGTAAAGCTCAGGCTTTACGTTTCCTATTGTTGTTGTTGTTCCGTTCTCAGTATCCTAAGAGCTCTCAGGAGCTCTTCATCATTTTCTAAACTTTATATGTAAGTTACCAACCCACACTCGACCGACGTGGTGAACATTAGTATAGTATATCTTTACGCTTTTCTAGAACCCAATAAAGTTGGCCGGGAGTGGAACAGCAGTGACATTGACATACATCACTGTGAATGTAACCACTGTAAGTCCTTAGTTGGCACAGGAACCAGGTTCGTGGGAACAGCCAACATTTTTACGTTAGCGCGATGTTCTATATATAACTCCTATTCTTAAGTTTCGACACCGTGTTACAAATACTATTTTACAACTTGAATTGTTTAAAAATGTTAAATACAGTGTATTACAAAAGTAATTTATGTAAAGTATTTCCCCGTTGTACGTTCCGTTATAGGCTGGCAGCTCGCCAGCTGTTTTGTAACACTCAACCTGTCCCTCTCGTCATCACGCTGGCGACCAGCCGCCGACCAGCTCGTCAGACCCCTCTCATGTACCATTAGAGCTTTCAGTGCCAAACAACCATCGAGATAAAAATCCACTTGTTATATCTATATGTTATATCATGAATAATAATGAATATGAAATAAATGCATTTCAAAGGTGGTAGACCTTATCGTGGTTCGGCTCGGGCATTCATCTCTGCTTTATAACAGCAATGTAGCGCTACTATGTTCTGGTCTGTAGGGTGTATAGGGTGTGCTGGGCGACACTGACACGAGGCCAACTGAGTGTACTTACTCAGGGATTGCAACATAGCTTTGGCAAACCTGGACTATTTGGAAATGTTTACAGATGTTTATGAACGGCAGTGACCACTTAACATTAGGTGGCCTACAGGCTTAATTGTTATTTTGTTAGCATTAAAAAAATATTAATTTTGTCGTTCAAGGAATCAGATTTTTCCAGAAAAACTTCAAACTAATTTGCTCAAACAAACACTTTCCTGTTACATAAAAAAAATATATAACAAAATTTTAATGAATTACGACAGCTACGACAGAAAAGCCAGAAGCAATTTATAGTTTACCACAGGAAGGAATAGAGTTGGTTTTATTTGGGTATGCATGAACTCGCACTAAACTCTTCATTCTTAGTTCTCAGAAAAAGCACCAACGTGGCCGCAACCCCATCTGTCCATTCACCAACTTTGACAGCGTTAAGGACTATCATTCTACAAATCTACTCCTTCTACTTATCGTAGAAACCGATTTAAGAATATTAAGTATTAAGAAAAACGCTTTAGCACTAAAACTGCAAATATGAGTGGTTAAAACTTAGTTCAGATTTCGAGCAAGTTGCTGTCGGTTATCGACAAGTTTATCTAAATTGATTATTATCTTACTTTACGAAAAAAAATCCTAAGAGATCTCTTAACATGCAAATTTAGCTTAAAATCCTGAGCACTTCATAGTATGCCTGACTCCGGCGCGCGCTTGCGACATGAACAATCGGATTAATTTACGAATTAACTGTGATAGATAGGTAAAATAACTAATCCAAATCTTTAATCGTGTTTATATCAATCTGGGTTCGTAAGGAGGGATATCAAATTGAATACGTTGGATTAATCAACGGCTTCCGCTTACAAAAATAACGCGCTTTTCCTGTTGCCTACGTTTGTTCTGCGGAGAGTAGTGTGGCCACGCGCCCCGCCTTTCGCAGGTTGTCCTGATCTTCAAAGGTGTAGTAGTTTATGACATGTCCGGCATATCTTGTAGGAATGTATTCGAAAGACGTAGTTCAAAATGATTTAAATACTATAATAATTTTTTTATTTAGTTTTTATTCGAATGGAATAAATTTGCATCACCAAACGGCTACTTTTAATTGTCTGTCGATAATTTGCATACAAACAAACGCAAAACATTTAGTAAGACACATGTCACGGCTTACGCCCACAAGCCCACTTAATGTAGAGTCGACATATTTATGCAAATCGAGTATAGGTTGGGTTTAATGGATATCTAAATCTAATATCTTGCTCCCCGCGGCCATTATCAGAATTCCACAAGTTAGTTTACAACTGGGACTGTGTACCTAATGGGCATCCCTTAGCAACATAGCGATCGATTCTACGCTGATTAGGTTTTGAACCTAAGGAGTATGCATTAAAGTTTAAAATGGTTTGTCGCGTTGGCATCTAATAAATACCCTATTTCAGAAAGGCTTTGCAGATATGTTTGATGTTGAACTTTAAGGTTATGTTAATTAAATTCAAAATAGTCACATAGTGTCGTTCCTTTCCATAGTATATCGTTAGTATATAGTATATTATAATATCAAAAGTTAAAAATTATAAGCAACATTTACTACTAAGAAATCATGTTTCACTTTTTGAAGGCGTTACAATTTATCGCTCAGAATCACGATTCTTGTTTTATTTGTGTATTATCATTCACCCGTTAACGTCCCACTACTGGACACGAGTGTCCTCTTAGAATGAAAACGGTCAGGCCATAGTCCACCACGCTGGCCAAATGCGGATTGGTAGACTTCACACACCTTCGAGAACTTTATAGAGAACTTTCAGATGAAAAGTTTTGTCACGATGTTTTCCTTCACTGTTAACGCAAGTGATAATTAATTTCTAATACGCGCATAACTTCGAAAAATCAGTGGTGCATGCGGAATACGAACCCCGGACCCCCAGTGTGAGAAGCCGGAATCTTAACCACTAGGCTATCACTCCTTTTTGTGTATATGCATGTTCAATGCTTCTTTTTATTTCCTCCAAAAATATACCTTTCATCCGTGAAATGTGCACCATCCTTCTATAGCGAAGTTCATCATCACTGCAGAGCAAAATAACTTGAAAATATTACCGCAAAAACTGTGATATAAAATTTACCTTCACTTATTTATCTCTTATTTCATTTAACTCTGACTTCAAAGATATTGTGGATATTGCTACCACCGACAATTAGACCTCTGGATGTGCACGTGTAATCGTTAACACGCACCCGAGATAAGGTCCAAAGTTGGTCCGGGCTCAAGTGAATACATTCCTGGGCTAATGTACCGAGCGGATTACCATTACAACTTGAATGTAGAACATCTTGTGCAGATTGCTTCTAACGCCGCTAAGATGCCGCTGTGGACTGGCAACTCCTAACCAGGGTTAGGATGAAAGCATACAAAGCAAATTTGTATGTCACACATCAATATTAAGTACCTTTGACAAGCAATCAAGAAAAGGCTCTCTTGTAACATTTCGAATGCCGTTGTAGAAACAATAAGATACAATATAGTGAACTTGCATCAAATATCTCATAATTTCAGTAATTTAGTCACCGCTTTCCTCGTGACAATGCGCTGATCCACAACATCTTACACATTTTAATTAACTTTTCCGCAATAAGCAAAGAAAAGAACAATTTAATTGACACTAATCTGTTCCGAAACAAAAGTAAAACAAGAAACGGAAGCGTAATACTGTTTCCAATCAAGTCGGCATTACGTGGATCGGAGCAAACGGTTCGGAGCGGCAGAGTAGCGGCTTTATTCGAGTTTAATCAGAGGATCGGCTTTCGGCAGTGAATTGAATTATCGTCGGAGTGATATACGGCCAATAGTCGTAACGTGTCCGTCCCGCCCTCGGGTCGGCGGTGGCGATATTTTAGCGCTCCTCTAATTCAGCTGTCCATTGTGAGAACAGTTGCTGACTTCTCTTTGTTTGATTGCCCATTTCGTGTTATTAATGACACGGCGCGGACGTCAATTATTCATACGTAGCATGATATCACCGCGACAAATCTGTGACAAATATTCGATTCCCCGCGTCTCCGGCCACGTCTCTAGCCGTTCACACCACTCAAAGTGTATTGTTCGCTATTGCTGATGAACCGGTGTTTCAATACGTTCTACGTGTGTAAAATCCAACATTGGTTATCTTTGTAATATTTTTCTCTGCGGTTATAATAGTCTTTACTTTTTTTTACTAAATTTAACTTCATAGTATTGGCTTTTTTGTATGTAAACAGATAGAGCTCGTGTTTAGGGGACAAATAAAAGAGGCTGCCGGGGGCACATTTTAAACTAGAAACAGCAACGCTGTGTTATCATGAAGCAGGAATGGCGATGGTGGTTCTGCAATTGAACTGCAAATTTGTCGACCCTGTTTAAATTTAGCCATCTACAGACAACACAGGAAAAGTCGATTTACTGCTTGAAGCGATGTGAGGATCTGCACAAGCGCATATGCATGCTTCCTTCAATGATATCACTTATTACCGTCAATACATAACAAAACTCACAAGCACTTCACCGTACCTCCCAAAAGCGACACCGGATAGGTAGATAGCGAGAGATGTAAACGGCGGCAGAATGAGCGATGTGCAGTCCGCCGGCCCAATTTCCGGCCGCATCCATCTCCTCCCCCCGGACCCCGCGCCACCCCTCCCACAGGCGCACGTCATACGCCGCCTAGCAACTGAAATGTCACCAGGAAAAGTTATACTTTTATAGAGATTTCATTGCCGTACAAGACTGCACAAGATTTGGGTCCGGCCAGTCCACCGTCACACCGCTCAAGTGCAGATATTTCTATCACTGAAATAGACAACAAGATCCAGATTTATACATTTAAAACGGTCGCTGGCCATCGGAATTTGCGCTGACGTCAGTTACAGATGAGTTGGCACCGATGAAAAGCAGAGATGGGCGTGGCAGTGCTGCCGCTGCGAACGAGTCGAGGTTTGAAGAGTTTTCCTTCTCAGAAGTTGGGTTAGGTTGAGTTATGGCGTTTATAATAAAGACAACTAATTTCGTAAAAGTGTGTGCAGATATTAGTTAGCTAATGTTAACGCCGTTTAACACATTACATTACATTACGTGCGCTTTAAAAAATAGATAGAAGATTAAAAATACCCATGGCTATACACAATCCAATTAAATTACGTATAGTTGAGGAGCTATGTATATTTTCTCATTAACACTTTACAAAATTCGCTCATTCTTTTTTATGTTCGAAGAGTAGCAAACGAGCGTGCAGGCCACGTGATCTTAAATGGTCACTGCAGCCCATGCACACCCACATTTAACCTCAAACAAAACTAAAGTTTCTGTACGACCGTACATAGATGCGTCACTACTCGTGAGGACTAAGATGTTTGCCTCGCTGTAAGTGCGCCCGGCAAACGCACCTCTCCAACCGAAACACAAAAACTGTTTTACGGCGGATTAGGTGGGCGGCGGTGGTACATCCCCGGATGAACTGTAGTTCTAGCACCTCTCAATATTAAGATGAGGATCCCGGATTTGAATGAAAGAAAACGTATTTTCCGGTAGATGCATAACACAAATATACAGTACGGTGATACGAAGCCCGGATTCTAAATAGGTATAATATAAAAAACAACAATTTCATTATTGCACTCGTTCCCGCGGGCGCGCCCCCACGCGCAGCGCACTGTCCGGTGGATAACGAGGTGCAATTGAATTGTGATCCGACGACACTCTCGCGTCGCGACGCGAGGGGACGTCGTCGCTGCTGCTTGTTGCTAGCCGGAAAACAGAGTGCGTATGTATCCGACAACTTTGTTAGTGTGTTCGTAAAGACATACACTTAACATTGAAACTTGGTGATGGCAGTGCTAGCCACCACACACCGACACACCTGTTATGCATTTTTGCTATTAGACCAGGCTTAAAGGGTGCTATAATTTCCCAACGTTATTAAAATAATTATGATTTATAATCTGTCTCTTACTTTTTATATATAATTATTTTTGCAAGGTTGTTAACCTTACCTTAATTGGATTTATCATCCAACAATTACATAAAAATATATATTTTAGTTTTAATTCTATGTTCATAAAGTTTTATTTGCTCTATTTATATGTCTCTTTTACGTGTGTACATTTAGCAGTTTTCATTTTACAATTACGTCTTAGAGAGAACAAACATTACTAATGCATGAGACGAAAGCTTTGCAAAGTTTGTAATAAATATTATATGAATACCTCCGTTTGTTGCGGAATGTTGGAACATAAAGGAAGTTATTGGCAGAACACACTTCCACTGCGCCGTAAATGAGCGGCTAATAGAAATTAACGCATGAGTAATTTGCATAACGACGCGAGAAGCTCCTTAATTAATAATCATTACGAGGAAAATGAGGCAAGAAGCGGCACCAACATCCGCTCCCTTCGCGCGCCCGCGCTCAAGACTTCATCAAAGAGATTTACCGAGCAGATCTGAAGATGCTCGCCATTTGCATTTTTACGTACATTTGAGCGCCTTCCCTGAGTAACAATCTGGAGAGTTCTTATAAAAACGATCCACGGGATATGGCGGGGAAAAATAAAAATGAAAATGGCGGATGGCTGGAGCATTAAGTGTAATTGTTTTGTAAATGCGTGGAGCGTCATTACCGCCGCGCGATTAAGTCGAGAACGCCGGGCCGCCCGAGTGCCCGGTGCCCGAGTGCCCGGTGCTCGGGTGCCCGGTGCCCGGGTGCCCATCGCGGCAACACGGTAGTTTACGTTGCTTAACCACACAAAAGTGAAAAACGATTAAAGATATTTTTGTAGTTCCACCGCGGCGGTGCCACCGCCATGCCTGTTCTATGCACTGTAACAATTATTTCAGTTTGGTTTGATGGTTAAGGCAGATATTCAAATTTTTTGACGTGGTAGAACTCTCTGCAGTTCATCTGTAGCGGCATAACTGCGGAACCCTTTTGCTGCCTTACAGCAGTAGTGTAGCGCTGCTATGTTCTGGTTCAAAGGGTGCGAGGCAGATTCACTGTTTCGAAGCAGTTTATCTTAATCTCTACGACCAGCGACTCATATACGATGAAACCCGCGCGGCGCAGCTGTTACCATACCGTCTGACAAGCAGAGGATTCAGGGTTCGATTCCCAGCCAGGCAGAAATCTCGACGATGACAAATAATGAATTTACATTTCCGTTGTTCTGAGTCTGGATGTTTGTGTACTTGTTTTGTCTGTGTCCATGGTACCCACGACACAGGGTATTCTAGTGTGGGGCTATAAGTGTAGGAAGCGTTCCTTTTTTTATTGAAATCACGTAGGATTCTTGTTCTATCTGGAGATCGTTATGAATGTTCAGAACGAGCGGTGACGTCGTCCACCACCAGCATCGGGTTGGCGATATGCTTGTTACTTTCGTTAAATGCTAAAAAGATATGTTCTAACGAAGTGCTCAGGAGAAGCAACACATCCGCAGGGTCTTGGATACGACTCTTATTCTATTTCGGATCTATAATAGCTATTCGTGGGCAGCGGTGACAATGTAATATCGTTGGCTACTTCCACTACATCAAAGATGTAGGTCAGTCAGTTGATTACGATCAGTCTGTTGCTAGGAGCATCGGTATAAATGTTTTGAGCAGAGTTAAACTTCTCTTCCAGTACATTACCTCAGCGGAACTTCCCGCTCCGTGTAGCGAGTGTCGTTAGCAGATAAAGGCGCGGACCCCGCGCCAGCCACTATCCTCTCCCAGGAAACATACAAGTTATTTATTTGCCGAAAAGCCGGCGGGGCGCGGGAAATATGGCAGAAATTATGTAGCGTGGCTTTCTGCCATTCAGATAAATGTTTGGTTTGTTTTATTTTGGCCTTTGCTTTAATTTGCTCGTAATGTCCTCGCTCTGTCGTACCGGGGCACGACGAAGGCTAATCACCATCTTCAGTAGTATTACCACCTGGTTAACTTCCTTTGTATGTAGTTACAATATTACATTACAATAGCTCACCACAGATATCAACAGTGTGGAACAGCTGCGTTCTGGTTTGAGGGTTTGTGGGAGCATGAGTGATGGACTTCAGAACGGAGTCCTATTTTATATGGGATCGGTTACATGTGTCCGTGGGCGACAGTGACCAGTTGATATCCTAACCGTCATAGATAAGTTGCTTATTATACGACAAAGATTTATTTTAAATTTCGAA
>DWKL01000485.1:0-18654 GCA_018249415.1 Phareas burnsi | reverse complement strand
ATACCATTATATAAAGCATCCATAGATTGATCTGAAATTTATCATAATTTTATCTATATAACGTGATAAAGTAACAAAATAAAACACATACATTAAAATTACTTATTAGACTTTCTATATGTAATAAAGTTTCAAAGTATATTTTATTTTAAAAAATTATTCGAAAACACGCCTAAGCACTAATTATTTCTCGAAGGTGTGTGAAGTCTACCAACGGGCACTTAGCCAGCATAGTGGATCATGGCCTAACCCTTCTCACTCCGAGACGAGATCCGTGTCCCGCAGCGGTACAGTAATAGGTTGATGTTTAATGTTTTTTTTTTCACATGATTCTTACCACCAGTTATAGGTTCTCACTGTTTGTTCCTTAAATGGTAGAACTATATATAGTCTGTTCATCCGGGGAAGTACCACCGCTGCCCTCGTAATCTGCCGTGAAGCAGTCTTTGTGTTTCTCTTGGAAAATGCGGTTAGCGGACACACTTACAGCGAGATGACCACCTTAGTCCTCAGGACTATAGACGCATTTACGTACGATTTGAGATAACACTTGAGTTTTATTTGAGTTTGGGCTGTGGCTGCAGTGACCACTTAATATCAGGTGGCCTGCATGATCGTTTGCTACTCTTGAAATATAAAAATCCTACACAAAATATTATTTTGTTCACCGACTTAAGTACTGACAGAAACGAGATTAGAAAGTATATGGATTTGATTATGACATTACAGAAAAAGCAAAAAGTACTAGAAGTAAAAAGCTCCACGAGGACAAGCTTAATATTTATTTCGTACTAAAGATTATATGAAATATCGTTAATCCGATTCCAAAACAAGTATTGGTGAAAGTTAAAGCATGTTAAAGTTTGGTAATATAGATATTACCAAAAACAGGAGTCAAATATCTGAAAATCGATAGGTAAAAATATTTCATTTCTTGTTAGCCAATAAGTTTTCGTTCTAATCTCTAATCTAATTCTAAGTTCCGAACTTCTTTAACAATATGACGTGTCCGTCAAGCGATGTCTATTTAATTCTAAATTGTCCCACTGCCCTAATGGGTACAATTTAAGGCCACTTCACTACGCTGGCTAAGTGCGTGTTAATGAAATGATTGATACACCATTGAAAACACTACGGGTAAGTCTTACTTCACGCCGCTTTTCTATTCGTTGAAGCAAGCAGTCGTTATTCTCTAATAAGTCAAATTGGTCTGCCATCTAAAGATTTCGAAAAATCAGGGCCTTGAAAACCCGTTCTTCAACTTATCTAGATTGGATTAGATGTTGTAGATATAATTTTTTATATAATATAAATACCAAACGGATGTGCAATCTGCCTTTTATATTTGTAAATATTCACAGTAGCCCAAGTGCACTCGTTCATAACTCAAACGTCGAACTAAACAGGAGTTCTTTATGAATCTGCTAACGAATTCCTAATACTAAGTTGGAACGCCTTGTGTACGTCTGCGTACGACACTTCAACTAGAACACAAATGTACGAACACTGTTGTAAACAAAAGAACAACAACAGTAATACATCTCCAGTGAATCAGATTGAATACAAAATTTCAATAAGATATAATCACTTCTATGTCAATAAAAGCACATGTAGTAATGATATTTAATTCAGCTTCTCACCCTTGGCTTCCAAGGTTCGAATCCCAGACATACACTTTTGATTGTTCGAATTTATATGCGTTAGTATATATGTATATACTAGGATTATTAGAATTCAAATATCACTTGCTTTAACTATAAAGAAAAATACAGGAATCTACATGCTTAAATATTCTCCACAATATTCTTAAAGCGTATAGTCTACCAGCCGCGCTTGTCCACTGTAGTGGACTAAACGCGAATCATAGAGACAAACCAACAAATGGTCCAATACACATCGCGTTTTATCAAAATGAAGATGAGGTTTAATGTGAGTCTTCGACAGCGAAAACACGGGAAAACGTGATATAGATGGCTATCTAAGAGACGGTGAGACACGCTCCATTTCCTCGCGGCAATGTGGTCGGCGGCTGAACGAAACTGAACTAGTTTTCCTATTTAAATCATCCGTTCCTACATTGGCACGAATCGTCGAGATTGTATTTAAATCAGGCCTTGTTCGTACATGATGGCACTTTCCATTCATGCATAAATCCATTTATGCTTGCGCGAGATAAATGTTTCTATAACTACATTGATGTAGCCGCGTTAGAGGAATTATACGAGAGTGAAATTTTAAAATGGGCGTGTGCGCCGTCACGCAAATACGGCAGGATCGTAGATCATTGTGGCCGACCCGATATACATACATAGTTGTTTGTGGTGATAATAGTTATTGCACGTGTTTTATTTTGGTTAACGGACGATTTATAAATACACAATTTAAAGCATTGAGTAATGTAAAATCTCATTTGGGTTTGAATTAATGTTTATTTAATACTTAGTTATATAAAAATATGTATGTAACTAATATGTGAATAATACTTTTGATAAATATTATTTTTTTGTAATTATAAAATATTTCATTTTTTAGTTAAGTATAGCTGAAATGCGCAAAGTCCAGCGGCTAGCATTGATAGAGATAGATATAGTAATCAATCTACAAAGTTAAGCAACGTCGGCTGGTTGAGAAATAGATGGTTGTACGCTAGTGGCTAAATTTCATGTGCGCTTCCGTTCTTCGGAAGATACGTTAAGCTGTCGGCCCCGATTCTTCTCATTGGATAGCCGTCGTCAAAATCTTTTCGTAGGCCGGTTAGAAAACATCCAACACAAGTTGGCCACGGGTATCTCCACGAGTATCTCCACCAATCCGACCTGGAGCAGCTCATTTATTTAATTTATAAGTATTTAAACATGAATTATAGTTTACATCATTTTATTTTGTTATTTTTTCACAATTTTGATATTTTTGTAGGAAATTAATAATAAATCTGGTTTATAATTGATTAATAATTTATATTATTGCGAATATTGTTATACATATATACAACTTTATTTACACTGTAGCTACAATTAATTTAATATTTATTGATATAAAGTATTTACATAATGATTACTAATATAAGGTCTACTATTTGTAAGTATTATTTTATGTATATATTAGCCAAAGAAGTATAACTTTTAAGTCGTTTACACGTCCATTTCCATATACAGGCACCGATATTTATTTTAAAGCAAGCTAAGAATCTAGTTTTTGGATATCTTGTACAGTATATTTAAAAAATATATAATTAAATGCTTATTAATTTTTTACAACGAGACTTCCATCTTAGTCCTCAGTGGCTATATATACAGGCGTCACTAACGCTTCTATATATAACCTCTGATACAACTTCCGTTCTGTGTAGGTTTGATGTAGGTCTCCATGGGCTGCAGTGACCACTTAACATCAGCATGCACACTCGTTAGCTACTTGTCAAATGTTTAAAAAAAACGAGTGAATCGCGAATTGTATTTTATAGTCTGTCCAAATCTATATACATTGGCAGTTTATTATTATTGTACTTTATTATGTCGCATCTATTTAGATAATTTGAATTGTTGCTAAGGAATTTACTACACAAATATCTGGCAGGCCATATAAGCTACCAAATAAAGATATATTTTATAATGGCTATCAAGTAAAACTGATTGCTAGAGGTGTTATTAGCATGTCTCCTGAAGCAACGCACTGACGACGTACCGGAACACTTCGAGAAGTTATTATAAAGCGAAAGTCTAATAAAACCTTACGGCTATTTTGTAGGCGTTTGTAGGCAACCATCAGTCTAGTAAAGCCACAAGACGGTTTCATTTCTGACAATTACTATTATGGTCAAATACGCGCGATACGTGTTAAACCTAGCCACCCGCGACATCCACATTGATTTCAAGGACATTAGAAACATTCACATATCTAACTGTGATAGCCTAGAGCAGTGATGGCCTGGTGGTTAAGATTCCGGCTTCTCAAGCTGAGTGGCCGGGGTTCAAACTCCGTACTCACATCTAATTTTTCGAAGTTATGTGCGTATTATAAATTAATTATCACTTGCTTTAACGGTGAAGGAAAAAATCGTGAGGAAACCTACACATCTGAGAGTACTTTGCAGTTCTCGAAGATGCGATGCTGAGCACGGATCTCCTCTCCGAATGTGAATGGTTAGATCATATTCCACCACGCTGGCCAAGTGTAGATTGATAGACCTCAACCGCCTTCGAGTACTTTACAGAGAACTCTTAGATGTGTAAGTTTTCTCACAATGTTTTCGTTCGCCGTTAAAAAAGCGATAATTCATTTGTAATGAGCACATAAGTCAGGAAAGTTACAGATGCATGCGGGATTAGAGCCCCGGACCACTCGTGTGAAAGGGCGGCATCTTACCAAAAAACATAACCAAAAGTGTCTTAACTAAATAAAATAGGTATATTGGCAAGTGTGGCGGCACTGGCAATTTACCTGTTTTGCTATACGCTATCTTTTGTATAGAGCATCATAATACCCATATAGCTCGCCATTTGTCATTGCAGCAAGGTCGCGCGGTTGTCATAGATGCCGCTGAGCACGTGTTTAGCTGTTGGCATACGCGGAACTGTTAATTTGAAATGGGTTTTTAATGACGGCACTTTGAATGCGGGTGGAAGGGTATCATCAACGAATGATTACTGTCCCACTGCTAGACATGAGTATTATGCTCGTATTTACAAAGAAGTAAAAGTGAGTACTTAAGTAAAAGTCACTACTTAAAAAATCATTTTAATTTTATACTTCAGTAATTACTTGAAGTTAGCGCTGTCAAAAGTTAGAATCAACAACCACGGAATGAATGAAATCTAATCAATGACGGCTTTATCATGTGACAGTGATGTCTTTATCAAGAAAGTACAAAGCAACAAGTAATTATATCTTTATAAATACGGGCATTCGTTTATTGTATATATAAAAAGGGCTACGCCAGAGTCCACAACGCTGGCCAAGCGTTCCGTTAAAGCAGGTAGTAGTTAATTTGTAATACGCATATAGCTTCACTAAATCAGGATCCGTGAACAACCAGCAGGTATCAATGCAAGCTGGAATCTTTCCACTGCTTAGAAAGAGTAAAATAAAGAAGAATTTAATCGAATTGAGGAAATGCGTCACTACTCCTGAGGGCTAAGATGGTCGCCTCGCTGTATCTAAAAGTCGCATCTTTTAGAAGTTTGTTACCGGCGGGACCAACGCCATACCTATTTCTGTCTTATAGAAGCAATGTTCTCACACATTCACTTTTTGAGCCCTTCCTTTCATCCACAGGAATGCCATCGCAGACGCGACCGACTTCTGGTAGGACTACTGTTTTATTTGGAGTGGATTACACGTGCTCACAGGTGGTGCCTATCCTGGTCCCACTGCTGGGCATGGGTCTTTTCTTACAACTAGAGAAGGCCTAGAGCGAACTCTACCATGCTGCTCTAATATAGATGGATGGATGGAGAGACGGGTTAGAGGCCAACCCGTATCGGATGTTTTTGAAACCGTCTCCTATCCCTCCGAAAAGGTTTAATAACTGCCATCCAATGATAACAACCGGGACCGACAGCTTAACGTGTCCTCCGACGTCACCCATCCCAACTTCTGGCCGCACCTGAACTTGCTTTACTTTGTAAATAGGTTACAATCTACGCAAACGCGCTTTACCTTGCCACCCCGCAAATTCGAGCGTGCAAAGCCTAGCTCGCCTATATGGACGAGACGACCAATGACCACCATTCATGCTCGTTTGGTAAAAATTCTACACTAATCCACAATAACGAGCTTACAAATGGACTGCATTAACACTGTTCCCTTCCATACGTAACTTCACTTCCATAACTCCACACGTGCTGCATCCGGCGGGACCGCAGCTCCGCGCACATATGGTGCTTCCAGAGGTCGTTGGACCTGATTCACGTAACGATATTAACGGTCTGTCTTCCTCGTAAGCTATACGATATAACAAAGACTGCACCAGCAATGTCACAAATATATTTTATAAAGAATAACAAAAGCATTTCGTGCGAATGGGCTCGCCCGAAAGGTTAATGTAAAATTTTATAATAGTAATTAATTATGATTTCTACACTCATAACCACAGCAGGATTTCCTGTCGTAGTTGCTACAGTCACAAAGCATTTGTTTGTTTGTTTGACCGAGAATCGAACCTGGAACTCTCTGCGTTTCGAACCGATATGATTATTAGCCATTTGAGGTAGATAAAATCTTACATAGCTATATAAAGAGACGAACGAATTATATATAATTTAAATGCGTTTGCAAATATGTTTTCATTAAAATACAAGTATGTTACGTAACTGCCTTAATAATAAATGTTATTCAAGCAATGGTTACTTAAACACTATTTTGTCTCTTTCGTGCAACTTTATAAGAGACATTGTAGACAGAGACAAAAAAATAAATAACTAATCAGTGCTTCAATAACGTTTATTAGTAACGGAGTTTATCTATAAATACATATATATGGTACATAACATCGAAGTGATACCAATTCTCAAAATACCTTTAAATATCTATTTGTCAGTAGTAAAACTTTGAAGTCTTATGAACTTTGACGGAATATTTAAGCAAATATAAAGGATATATAACGAGTGATATATAGCTACATTTTACTCGGAGGATACTTGAGTTTTCTGCGTAAAATTTGGAAAAAAGGCAAAAAAAACCTCCCGCGGTTGCTTATATAAAATAAATTAACTTATATCAACATTTTGCAATTAACATACATATGTAAGCGTGTGAGATAATAATCTCAATAATCAAAAACAATATCCTATATAAGCATATGTAATTAATCGAACAACTTTCGCTATCTAATTATATAAACACAGATTAAAAAATTTAATTATCTGTCTATGATATCCTATTTTTTTATCGCGTTGACATTGTAACTGGTTAATAATTTTCTGTTCTTATCATCATCATCATCAACCCATTAATTTCCCAATGCTGGGCGTGGGTCTCCTTTCAGAATGAGAAGAGTTAGGCCATAGTCCACCACGCTGGCCAAGTTCGGATTGGTAGACTGCACACATCTTCGAGAACTTTACAGAAAAATCTCAGATGTGTCGGTTTCCTCACGACGTTTTCCTTCACCGTTAAAGCAAGTGATAATTAATTTCTAACACGCACATAACTTCGAAAAATTAGAGGTGCATGCGGCGTTTTAACCCCGGACACACAGTATGAGAGGCCGCAATCATTGCTATCACATGCTATCACTGCTCTTGTTTCCATAATTCCTTTTCATTTAGATATTTTTAATCTACGTAGTACGGAAGCAACGTATTCAATACCCAAGCAGGCTAATAGTAACTAGATAGATTATTTAAAAATTACCTAACACTGACTGTTTTCAAATGATTTTTATGTCTGTTGTTTATGTTTAACACTCCTGTAGTCTGTCCACTAGTCTGTGATACCAAATGGACCGTTGTCAGTGTTAAAATTTGAGAAACATATCGATAGAAATCGAAGTCTCTGCGATTTGTGGTCGAACTTCGGAGACGCTGCGTCAAGAGGAATATCGTTTTATATATTCGAGTACAACTGATTTATAGGCTTCGTACGTGACTGTGCGGTGTTAAACACCGCAACGGCAGAGAGAGCTACTTTGTTGATGGCAATTATTTAGTGAGTTAACGACATTACTGTAGAGAGTATAACACACTTTAATTGTGGTAGAACTGTTTGATGTTCGCCTGCGGCGGCACCGCCTTTTCATGCTGTCTCTTATACCAGCACTGGAGCAGTGTTCTGATTTGAAGGTATAGTAAGGTAAATTAATTTCTGGAGGTATTTCTTCTTCGTACTCGGGAGTAGCAACTTAGTTACAGACGTTTATGGCGGCAATGTTCAGTTAACATCAGATGGGCTGTATGCTCGTTTGCTTACTACTTCTATTATCATCATCAATCCATTAATGTCCCACTGCTGGGCATGGGTCTCCACTAAAAATGAAAAGAGTTAGGCCATAGTCTGCCACGTGGATCATGTGCGGATTGGTAGATTTCACGCAGCTTCGAGAACTTTACAAAGAACTCTCAGATGTGAAGTTTCCGCACGATGTTTTCCTGCACCATTAAAGCAAATGATAATTAATTTCTGACACGCACATTACTGAAAAATGAGAGGTGCGTGCGAGATTCGAAACTCGGATCCCCAGTGGAGAGGCTTGAATCTTAACCACTAGGCTATCACTGCTTCAACATTATTAATATCAACATTATTATGTCCCATATAAATAGAATACCACAAAGCCGCATTTCCGTCTTATTATGCAGAGATAGTAATAGTAGTTATTACCTGGAAATGACAGAAAAGCGAGACAGAAACACGTTATGGATTTCTCTAAATGATTACAGAAGATATTTTGCACTTATCTTTACCTGTATACTAAAATTAAGATGTTAATGGGAGGCACACACAGCCACTTTCTACTTAATGTATTCAGATTTATTAACTACCCGCTTACAAACCTACCTCATCATCAAATCATTAATATCCCACTGCAGGGCGCGGGTTTTTTTTATATATCTTAACCTCGCTATAAAGCCGACGGGCTACCTGATGGAAAGTGGTCACCGTCGCCTATGGACATTTGCAACACCAGAGGAGTCACGCAAAGACGACAGGGTGTAGTTGGCCATTATTCATGTAATTTTTTATCTATATATGGTACGGGGCTCAGCATCTCCACCAATCCGCTTTGGTGCAGCGTATGCTCTAGGCCTTCATTAGTTGTGGGAAGAGATCCGTGCTCAGCAAGACATAAGAAGGGTTGGAGCCATTCTATGGGTTAGACCACTTCAGTATTTTTATACGAGCGCGACACTCTAATTTGAATATTATTCGCTTTGAATGAATCAATTTTAATAGGTAATAGAAGTATAGTTCATCTGGGGACTATACTTCTACAACCTAATTAAGTATTGCTTCATAGCAGATTACTACCTCCACCCTTGTAATCTGTTATGAAGCAATACTTGTGTTACGGTTGGAGAGATGAAGTTGCCGGGTAAACTTACAACTAGGCGACAATTTTAGTCCTTAGGAGCAGTAACGCTTCTATACACGACCTCAGATGGGACTTCAGATCTATTTGAAGTTGAATGTGGTAGTCCATGGGCTACAGGGACCACTTAACACCAGGTGACCTGCACGCTCGTTTGCTACTCTTCTAACATAAAAAAACTACATTTTAAATGCAACAACTTTGTATGTAAATGTGTATTTGTTTGGCGTCCTGAGGCGGCAACTCCACAAGTGCCTCTTTGTCAAAGGGTCAATGAAATTTGTTCATCCGGGAAAGATACACGCCTTTTCTTTACGCAGCTGTTTGAAACTAAAGTAAAATTTTGAAAGGGGATAAAGAATGTAAACGGTATTGTTTTACAAATTAGAAATGGTGACTGCACCTTATACTGTACATGCTACGATTATGAATATTTTAAATTAATAATGTAATTTACATTATTAATAAATAGACAACTACTCTACTTCTACACTCACTAGAATTCCGTGTTGAGGGTGCCATGCAAATATACAAAGACAACTACAAACACCAGACCCAGAATGGAAATCCAAATCCGTCGTTTAGATGTCTGCTTAGCTACAACACTTTTTATGTTCCGTTAGTGGGCACGCGTCCCTTCTCACAATCGGACGAGGCCTGAATCAAGGTGGAGGAAGATACTGGTTAGCGGCCCCGACAAAATTTAACGAGTGCTGTTCAATGATAACTACCGGTACAGCTTAACATGCCCTCCGAAGCACGGATACGCGCAGGATATTAAGCCCATTCGACTCCCGGTCACGCCCGAAATTACTTACCTTTGTAGATCACTTACGATCTGTACAAGCCGCGGAGCTGTGCAAGTTTCGATGTTTACTTGGACACGATCGAACTCGGAACCGCATGAAATACCGGCACGATAATCGCAGTAACACGTAAGTCGGCAAACATATAACTTAATTAGTTAATTTATTTGGGATAATATGATTTTTAAAATAATAGACTTACTATAATATACTATACTATTTAAAATTATATTCATGCGCTCCCTGGGTTTAATAATTAGATGAAATGGTACCAGAGAGAAGCAAATAATTGGTTACACGGTTAACTTTTAAATGTATGTACTTAAATTAGGTTTCCTTTAACATTGTTATGTCAAAATGAACGTAGTCAAAGAAGACTAACCATTTTCGATCGTAGTTCAGATAAAGCGGTTTGATAACGGGGCGACTATAAAGCTGATATTAATTTCATATCTTCTCATTGAAACGCCGTCAAATGCGTCAGATAGAAATGGCAGGAAATAAAATAAAAAGAAAATTATAGATTAACTAAAAGTAAATACGATTTGAATTAATTATTTATCGCAAAAATTATAAATATTGTATTAAAATACATATTTGCCACTATATCGTTATAACAATATTTATTTGTTTATATTTTTTCGGTGTGCGGAACGGTTATTCGCGAAAGCGATTACATATGCACTATAGTATATACGCATAATGTATATTTTACATTCAATGTGGTGAATATGACTACTCGTCTAATACTATATTTATGTCACATAACTCACATACTTACACATAAACATAATTGATCAGAATGTATACGGCAAACAGGGTCTTTTAGAAAAGGATAACTACATTTAAAGAATTCAACCTGCTTTTATACAAGCGCAAAATATGTAGAGTTCCTCATTAAACATTGAAAAACTGCCGACGGGCGTACATGATCGCGAATTCTTGTCTTGTTCGTAAATTGTTTTGAGACGACGTACTGGTCATTAATGATTTAAGGCACCTTTAATGCTGACCTTTAAAAATATATCAACATGTTTTTAGACGATAGAAAAATAAAATTAATTTAATTTCAAGTACTGGTGACAAACGAAATAATTCATTTCCTTGTATTAATTGACGACCAACTCAAGGCTGGCGACGGGATTAAGTGTCACAAATTAATTGAAAATGTATGTACAGCTCTTATAGGAGAGAAATATAGGTAGTAGAATATTATAAATTAAATTCATCTAAATAACACTCAGTCACCTTGAAGTACCGTTGATGGTCGCAAACTAGCTATATGGTTATCACTAAAATAATTTAAAATGTAGAGCGGATGGCAGTAAAATTACATCATTGTGCGTGCTCTTAAAACGTCACAAGTCCGCCTTGTTACCTGTATAGACACGATTGTGATGGTAAAACTTATGGAAAATATATCTTAATAAGCACGATGTAACGAGTTTCACTTTTGAAATTAATTATAATAAACTAATACCTACCTTATGCTTTGTTCCTTTGTTAATTTACTTTCCATATTTATTTACTTAATGTCAATTATTAATTAGAAATGTTAATAAACAAATAGTGATAATAAATATTCTATATTAATATCGATTTTATAAATGTTTATATGTATGTTTAACTATACCTCGTGGTACCTACCTGACTGAATCTATTTTATTTGGGAAAATGGTTCTTAATAAAAGAGGGTTAAATACCCAATTACGTTTTTAGGCAAAATGTTTACACATAACTTCAATTCCACGCTAACCATCAGTACATTATTAATGATTTCAAGCGTTAAATATATTTAGATCTAAATGCGCTTCGTTGCCCACGCGAAGACCACTGTCCATGTGTTCGAAGTTGACAAAAATAGTTATCTAAAAGTGAGTCCATTGCAATATCGCTTTGTGTACCGGTACTGCGCGTGAGCTATTATGTCTCAAATATAAAAACTGCACAAAAAACAATTCCCGAAGTAATCTATTCGCTGTATTTTCACTTTCTGCTTTTGACGTCACATCTTTGACGGACGGTCCAACTAGTGTCCGTCAAATACATATAAAAGTGATTGAAAATAAATGTAAATATTGATGATATTTAGAATAATCGAACAAATTTACGGCAATATTTCGTTACATTTATTCAATATGGTAATATATCAAATGAATTCGTGATGATCATAACACAAGATGAAAATTTGAGTAACATACTTTTATCATTCGAAATGTTAACACTTTATATTGAAAACTTAAAACTCCACCACCACATGTAGATACAAATTATCTTGATGCATAAAAAGTAATAAAATAATAACATTTACTTGCCTTTTAAGTATATTCGGCATCATATTGTTAGCACACAACACTTAAGCAAACATGTTATTTGAACATCATTCCTGAACTAGAGTCACAGTACGGAACGGAGGACTGGTGGAAACTTGCCATTATCTTAAAAGGTGTTATCAATGACAGATCGGAGTTCTCTCAGCCTTATCACCTAATCTATGAACAACACGTCAATCATACAGCGCTGACTATCTCATCGCTTTTGATAATACATCTCACTGCGGCGTCACGTGGAAGTGTACTAAAATGTAATTCTTGTGCGCTAATGACTCGCAACAAGTAACGTATTTGGTGCATTGAGTGGGGCCGGTTAGGCCACGGTCCGCAATGGTAATACACGTGATGGGTATATCATACGGATATGCCCTTAGCACGCGTAAGAGTGTACATTTGAACGCAGTGTTTCAACTTAGTTTTCAGGGGTACCGACGTATTTTAGTCAACCTCAATAGGCCTTCAGACCTATTTGAGGTTGATCATAAATGGAACGCATGCTCGTTTGTTTCTAAGCTATAATACATGCTCAAATGATTCTCATTTAAACATTATTCTCTTACCTACTGTTATGAATTTCAATCTCTCAAGCGGGGATCCAGGACCCAGATCCAAGCCACTACCTTATGATTTTTCACTTAGGCTAACAACGAAGAGAACATCGTCAGCAAGTTCACGCTCCTGAGAGTTGAGCAAAAGTTTTCAAAGGTGTGTAAAGTTAACTCAATATATTAATTGACAAGTAATTGATTAAATACGTAATAGTTAATAGTATTAGGTGTTACTTCGCAACAACCCGCGACCAACATGTATGATGGTATATATCTTGCCAAGACATGCAGTGTGCAAGTTATATACCATCATACAAGTTGGTCGCGGGTTGTTGCGAAGTAGTTTTTTCCTAACTTTAAATACATAATGACCACAAGCTTATCCTTGAAAACACAATACACAGATGCGTGTGATTTAGGATTTTAAGTACATCAAAACATATTCATAATACAATTTTTCATATACAAATTAACTTCAACCGCCATCTAGCGGCCACACTCAAACTTGTTCATTTCGTAACTTTTCACACTTGGCTGTTAAAACTGTGACGGCGAAGACAATTTTTCTGTGTGATACTATTGAAACGAGTATGTGACGTAATCTACGTTGCATGTAGGTATTTCACCTTGCCCTGTCGTACCGTTTGACTCCGCGCTCGAAATCCATACAGTATAAATTAAAAAAAATTATGCGACACGCAGTTTATAAACAACTTCGATCGATTGGCTTATTATAACGTTAGACCTACTTTAAGTACGTAGGCATTTTATTTTATCTCTGGTCATTAATAGGATGGGGTATTTCAAATATTTTAGTACGTTAAATCAATAATAGTTTATAGAACAGCCTCCATATAGCCATCATGATTTGGTAGTCAAATATATATGCTTCATGAGCAGTGTTGTCAGACATATCCACGGATTAGTCATAATTTCAACATTAAGAAGTAATGATACTGAACATGAGTAACTAAATTCTGTCTGAACTGGTGTGACATAGGACTTTATATTCATCGTTTCTCTTCATCTTATGGCTAAGTCATTGAGAGATAACACATTTTTTTAAGTATAGTATTCAGGCTCAGCAATTCTCTACATTATTCTGTAGTAATATTAGGTGGTAAATAAAAATGTTACGTATATAAGTTACTCTGCAACTCGCGAAAGAGAATATCCATCTTGGGTGTGAAGTATGATATTGTGTAATGTTTAAAATTCGACAGAAAAGATAACAAGCGACAAAAGTAAATTGTTATTGTAAAAGTACTTACTTAATTCTTTAATTTAATATTTAATATGATTACATGTTTTAAAAAAGTCGAATTTTCTAATTTTTCTATATCTATACTAAACGTGTTATTTTTATACACTATTTAAAAAACTATCCAAACCCAAAATCACGAATAAATTTTGTGTGTTTGTAAATTACAAAGTGAAAAAAAAATTGATATTGAAATATTTACATAAAGTTAAAAAAAATGGTTATAAAAGAAATTCATTTAACTTTTCGCTTTCGGTTTCCACGGTGTGCAACCAAAATGGCCGTTTATTTTTCGCTATAGCTAACGTCAGCTTGTAAGAGAGCAATGAACGAAATGATCCAATGACACCTTATTGCGCTACCGACATTCGAATACACGGGCAGATAAAGAAATGAATGCACTTCGCATAATCACAGCCGCAGGGAAAAGCGATATCAAAGCAACAGAGCATTTCAAAGCAGAATTACCTAATCCACCATTATTATTGCCGTTTACATAACAGCTGTGTTGGTCTTCCTATTAGAGGTTGGCTTTATGGTTTACTTGCGGACGTGCCATTAAATATTGTAATGCAAATGTTCTATAATTTTTTATACAATTGTTATATACAAATGCATACATTTTTATACAATTGTTATATACAAATGCGTAATTTTTATATATGAATGCATAAATTTCTATAAATTCTAGACAATTAACGAGTGGACTCAGTCCTGAGTCACAGATGAGCAATTGCGAGCTTATTACGTAAATACAGTGATTTCTCTGCGTTCAATGTCCGGTTTTCCTGTTTTGTCTTCTGTCAGCTTAAATAAATCGAAATATGATGCTCTGATCTTATGATGTTATGTGCATATTAAAGTGCAAATTAAGCTAATTATTCGCTTTGACGGTGACGGAAAACATCGTGAGGAAACCTCATGAAGTTTTCTGAGAGTTCTCTGTAAGATTCTCAAAGGTGTGTCAAGATTACCAATACGCGCATGCCCAATGTGATGGACTGAGGCTTAATCCCTCTTGTTCTAAGAAAAAACCATCGTCCAGTGAGACAGTAATGGATTGATTGCAAAGGTAGTACCTACTTTGAGGATTCGCGCTTATTTGTGGGGACGAAAAATGGGGTTTTCACTTTTGGCTTGCAATAAAGTTTTCGGAAAGAAACGGGAGAAAATATTTTGTGCAAATCTTGTATATCTTTGGCTTGTCAGTAGACATATAGCGATAGTTAGCAGCCATAAAGCCAATTTGAAGGATGATAGACACCATCGCGATTCGCAACCAGACGTGTATATCCCTGAAATAAGCCTAAGCGTAGTGATTGTAAATTCGATTGAAAAATAAAGTTTTCGCGCTTTGAAATGGCATTGGCTATTGCAATTATCATGATATCAGCGCGAGTTGTAACAACAACAAAGGAGACTTCCTACCCTGACTAATCTCTCATACGCTTCGGTACTATGAACCACGTGGGGGAAATATTCAGGACTCGGGGGTTACCTCTTTTCCCGGATTTGTTCTCTAGAAGACATTAGTTAAAATATTATAATATAAGGCGAAATCTCTGTTGCCTTTAGTGCCTAAGCGTACGGTCTACGTAGTCGGCTCAACCATCGTCCTCCTGATGGTCGGAGGATGTCGATGCCAGCTCCTGCGGAAGCGGTCTACCGCCGGTGGTCGATAGTGGAGGAGCGCGATACCCCGCACGAGTTGCAAATTCGATCGGACTATACATATATGAAATTTACCCATATTGAGTCGCAACTTGTGCATATACCATTCCGTGTTTCGGATTGATTAAAATTTCCAATTCTTCGGATCCTCTTGTCCTATGATATCTCACCGAATATGATTGTTTACACAATGTTACAAAATTGTTAACATCAAAGGTCTTTTCTTTAATCGCGACTTTACGGAATTTAAAAATTTCATGGCTACTCTGTCCCATTTGTTTTAAGTTAATAACTAGTGGGACGATTGCATAGGTTCTGACTTGTAAAATAAATATATAAATAATACTACATATTACAATAAAATTTAGTTCAATGTTGATTCAGATTTCAATATTTAGTCTGACTACAAGAAACCATCACAACTTGAGTTAAAATATAATTGTTTAACAAATGATCAAAGTATTATTTAATTAAGTACTCTATTCTGATTGCTAAGTTATGTGAACATTACAGTTAAAACGAGATTGACAGGTAAATGTGTAACTTGCAGCGTGTGGTAGTCAACAATTACTGTTCGATTAATAGTCATTAATACATTCCACAGGTACCTACCGCTACGTAATAATATTATTGTATAAATATATTTAGGTTAAGTGTGCGCGTTGAATATATTATTGATACAGTGACATAACAGTCGGTCATACCATACTAACTATGTCGTTTATCACTCGACTTAAAACAAACCCCCGTACTAATAAACGCTATTCAAGACACTGATTAGTTAAACAGTATTTTGTCTTTCTTTATCAACGTCATTTATGAACTTGCAAGAAAGAGACACCGATTAGTTAAACTGTGTTTTGGCTTTCTTTATAAACCCTATTTGTGAAATTGCTAGTTGATGTTTTGTCTTACATTATCAACGTCATTTATGAAGTTGCAAGAAATACACACTACTTAATTAAACAGTGTTTTGTCTTTCTCTACCAACATCTTTGATGAAGTTGCGAGAAAGAGATATTGATAAGTTAAACAATATTTGTCTTTCTATATCAACGCCATTTATGAAGTTGCTAGTTGATGTTTTGTCTTACATTATCAACGTCATTTATGAAGTTGCAAGAAAGACACACTGCTTAATTAAACAGTGTTTTGTCTTTCTCTACCAACATCTTTGATGAAGTTGCGAGAAAGAGATATTAACAAGTTAAACAATATTTGTCTTTCTATAACAACGCCATTTATGAAGTTGCTAGTTGATGTTTTGTCTCGCATTATCAAAGTCATTTATGAAATTGCAAGAAAAACACACTGCTTAATTAAACAGTGTTTTGTCTTTCTCTACCAACATCTTTGATGAACTTGCGAGAAAGAGATACTGATAAGTTAAACAATGTTTTGTATTTCCATATCAACGCCATTTATGAAGTTGCTAGTGGATATTTTGTCTTTTTCCACCAACGTCGCTTAAGAAGTAGCAAAAAAGAGACACTAATTAGTTAAACAATGTGTTAGTTTTTTATATCAACGTTATTTATGAAGGTGCTAGTCGATGTTTTGTCTTTCTCTATCAAGGTCATTTTTAAAGTTGCTAGAAAGAAATAAAATAGTGTTTAACTAATAAGCGTATTTATCTAACGTCTGTTAGCGTTTATTATTATCAGGGGAAAACAATCTATATTCTATGACTATTTATTAAAATTCTAGTCGTAAATGGGTATAGTGTTATTTATCGTTGTTCTGTATCAAGGATGAGCAATACGCGGCCCGCCAGGCATTTCTAAAATTGAATTTATTTAAATTTTATAAGCTGTTAACTAATTATTTTAGCAATTCTCGTGTTTCTTGAAAGGCGTGAGTGCAATGTTATTGTCAAAAATAATAAGAGTTAAACTATGTGCGGCCCGCCAAAAAAATTTAAATTTAAATTGGCCCATTGATTAAAAAGGTTGCTCACCCCTGCTCTATATAAATAGTCATTATAAAAAGCCTCAGCACTTGCTAACATTGAACTAATATTGAACCAATAGATGTCTTACGTTCGCACAATACTTGAACTGCAAGTCATCCTTCTTGCGGCTGGAGTTGCCGGATACACAAACAGCGAGGCGACCATCTAGTCCTTAGGAGTTATAACGCATCTACGTACGACCTCAAATAGGACTTCAAACACCAGGTGGCCTGCACGATCGTTTGCTACTTTTCTCACATAAAAAATGTAATTAAATAAGTTATGACTATATTAGTGAACATTACGAACAAATTTCTAGACCGATTCCTAAAAGTTTTTGCTATTCAGTGACATCTATCTCTGAGCACCAAAATATCTTGTTCCTGTGTAATTTAAATACCATATATAGATAGGATGCTAAATACTGCAAACAACGTGGCATACCAATACAAAAGTATAGATAAACTAGAAAATAGAAATCTTATGAGAGAGTGGGCGACGCTGGCAGATAATACACGAGAACGTAAGTTGTCATTAAATATCGATTAATGGCATTTAAAAAATATTTAATTCGCTTCACCTTCACCTATTTTACTTAACCTGTTCCGTTGGATATATTTATATTAGTTATATTTGAAATGAGAGCAGATTCACTAATTTTAGACCTAACTATAATAGATTTTGATAAATTAAATACTGGCTTGAAATATTTTTCTTTTACTAAAAAACGTAATGAAGAACGTTGTAAGTGGGTGCAGAGAGTGGAAGATCAGACGTAATACCACGTCTTGGGTTTTTTATAGTACAGTAGCCATAGCGTGGTGGACACGCTGGCCATGTGGCAGTCTATAAAGACTAGTAAACCTATGTGCCTAAAAGGTCTTTCTTTATTTAAAATATTTTCTTTTACCGTTAAAGCAAGTGATAATTAGCTTCTAACACGCCTTTATTATACAACTGGTTCATCAACGACCCATTGATGTCCCACTGTTGGGCACAGGTCTCCTCTCAGAATGAGAAGGGTTAGGCCATAGTCCACCACGCTGGCCAAGTGCG
>DWKL01000484.1:0-18658 GCA_018249415.1 Phareas burnsi | reverse complement strand
CGTTAACCTTCTCTTGTATTTGAGAATATGAAATGTCCACACAGAAATTATATACGTTATTTTATTTCAATTATTAAATAAGCCTTCGATTTAGAATATTAAGTTTCAAGTTTAAATCCCACATGTAAATCTGTCACCTATATGATATGTGACAAACAGTACAATGTTCCAAGTGGTTCCAACAACATAACACAGATCACAGTACAGTTTATCCCTACAACACAATAACGTTTTTACCATCTAACGAATAACGAAGTATTTTTGTCGAATTAGGTTAAGACGATGTCATACCAACACCAGACAGACATATATATATAATATAAACATGCACAAAAAAAAAAAAAAAATAATAACCATAATGATGAAAATAAACCACAACCCGATAACAATAATAGTAAATAAATATATTTCTAAGACCAAAATAAAGATATGTGATGTGCACAAGACAGAAGAGGTCGCGCCGGGGGACTCCGAAGGGTCACGTTCGATTTACTTTTTTTTTTATAAAACTTTCGAAATTGTCAGTATTATAAGCAATTTTTGTACGATGTCACGAAACATATATTTTTTAATTCTCGATTTACTTATTGTATATAATGTGTAAATTTTTTCCAAAACATTTTACAAACTATCAATCCATTCTGAAGACATCTCGTACAGTCCAATAAAAAGTCCAATAAAAACATTTGTTTTTTTTTCAATTTGGTTTTATAAAAAGTATATTTTATTGTAAGTGCATTTTTTATTTCGTATACGAATATCCTACAGGATAATGGGCGCCATGAAAATCGTGGTGATTCCTTCGCGGGTCCCCCTGGGCGCTGCAACGGAACGGTAAACCCAACGCACCAAGCCAAGCCGGCCGGAGCCCGGCGTGAGAGAAGCCTGTACAACGTACATCGGTGTTTATTCAAACGTGTCTTACCGCACAAGTTCATAAGAGAGCTAGATTTCCTCCCCGCCTTAAAGTTACTCTGGTAAGTGGAATATTTAGACCTTCCACGTGTCGACTGTGGTTCGTCGCTCACGCGCTCTGAAATGTTTCCTGTACATGTCATGCGTTGCGCACTCCGTTCTCGTCGGTACATGTCACGCGTCAAACGCCGCGAGGCGCGAGGCGCGAAGCGCGAGGCCGCGGCATGCAACTCGCACATTCCAACACATAGCAAACAAAATCAACAATCGATCGCGTCAACACTATGTTGTCCGTCGAATGACTGAACCGTTACTGGTGTATGACTATGATAGAATCACTCGAACCAATTGATACACTGCGCGGAAGGTCTGGGGGGGGTTTCGAAATTTGGAAAAAGCTTTATATAAAAAATAAACCTCCCATCGATTTTAGTTCGGGTTGCAAACTACATAATACAGAGAGTACATGGCCAAAATATAGGTATGAAGCGTAAATTTTGCAAATGGAGTGTGGCTAACCGATCTATGCGTTGCTGAAATCAATACACATATAGAATAAAACAATCGATAAAATAAAAATAATAAGAGGTCCGAAGCGACTACCAACAGAATAAAAGAAGCGTTTCGTACGAGCTATTGTATATCGCGCCACACGAGCGCCCTCGCGCGGCGTACACTTCCATCTATGAAGTGTCTCTCATAGTGTCACGAACGAATCAATGATTCAACCTTATCAACTGACAACAAAATGTTAAAACATTGAGACGCTCCTTAACTTATAATATACGAAATATCTCCAAAGCGACACTCGCTGCCAGTATTTTCTTAACTTTCAATTGGTGTTTTACTTATGGCGAGCACGTCCAAATTGAAGACATTTTAAGGTGTCAAAAACACACAAGTGATATTTGTATCCCATTTTGACAATCGTTATGAATGAACATTACAAGCGGCGAAACGACTCGAGTAAAACATTTATCTAATTATTTTTTATTGTCAAAATGAGACACTAAGCTCAGCAGGTCCATTTTAAAATTCTCACAAATAAATGTTAAGTATATATAAAGTTTATAGTAATTTTGATAATATGATTTAACAAAAACAAAATATTATACTCATAATTATATGATTATTTGTAATTATCTACAAATAATTCATTTATATAGCGGTGCGAGGCTTCGCATTTCCCACTCAACATTCTAAAGAATTTAAGGTTGCTGCTACTGGACGGTCACTATTACTGCGACCGGCTCCTTATGTTACCTTATATCTTAGTTGAAATTAAAATAAATATTTCTTACAGAATTAAAAGCCCATCTCAGTATATTTAAATCTTTCAAAGCGAAACTTTATTTTTTGTTATAGTTTTGGGTCACTTATAAAGTTTTTGTACCATTGTCTTATCGCGCTGTTGTCTCTCAAATAAATAGTTACAATAACAATGAATAACTTTGCAAATAAAAGTGATATTTATAAAATATAACTAAAGACGAACATTTTAAAGTGGATATGCTCTAGCGAAGCGTCATTGTTAGTAGCGGGCGGCTAGCAGCACGCGGTGGGGGGAGGGGAGTGGGCACTCACCGCGCGAGGTCTTGCAGGAGCCGCGGCGGCCCAGCGGCGCGCTGCACGCGCTGCCCGGGGACATGCCCCCGCGCTCCTCCACCGGCGACTCTGCGAATAACGTAGCATAATACAGTCGCAACCCACTGTTGCTCCACTGCTGGGGTGTCTTCTCAGAGTGCCCACAGTTTCTTAAAGGGTTTCCCCAGATAATGGTGTCGCACGGTGGTGCACGCGCTTGGATTTCCTCGTGCTCTTCGTGACACCTTCCTTACGTGCGAGTGGGTGGTCACACCGTGATAAAAACAAAGTACAGGAATTGCCTTAACACTAAATGTGAATTAAGATTTAAATTATCTAAGAATGCTCAATTGGCGAGAAGAAACAGCCCAACAATTACATTTATCACATATACATCTGTGTGACTATTAAATTGTATATTTTTTAAATAAAAATCTATGTGGTTCAGCGACAGTTGCACGCGGAATTATAAATAAAGAAAAGTCCGGTTAGGAAATTGTAAAATTACGATTAGAATTTGAACACGTTGATCATCTTCATATATTTTATCGCTTTAACTAAATTTGATTGTGTGTATGTATATCTTACATGTAAAGAAACTTACAAACACATGCATCTATAAAACAAACCGTAACACAAAAGTGACTTCAATAACGACGTCATTACAAGTGAACTTTGGCAATAACATACTTGCGATGACATCAGAGAGGCGAGGCAGCTCGCCTCTGGCCTGCCGCGCCCCTGAGGCGACGCTCGTAAGAACGAAAGGCATATTTACCCCGGTAGAGGCCGGCGCGCTCGGCGGGGTTGTCTGGCGGGCCGCGGTAGTAGTCGCGGCGGATGCGGCCGCCGGCGCGCCCGGGCATAGCGAGCGGGGGGCGGTAGCGGGGGCGGTGGCGGGGGCGGTGGCGGGGGCGAGGGAACACAACGTAAATTCTAGTGGGCTGTGCTGCATCGCTGGCTACGTATGTCTTTGCTAGATTGCTTTTTCCAACTACGAACGAACATCTAAGTCCGGTGGCAACGCAACGGCTGCTTCGTGCACAAAATGGTCATGCATTTTTCATATGTAATGGAAATAAATGAGCGCGTAGCCCACTTGATGTTCTTTGCCCATAGACAATAAACGAACGAATTAAGACAGAAGTCCCATTTCAGAAAGGGACGAGCATTTTAGTACGGTGCAACAGTTGGTTTAATGTCAAATTGGCTTGGATTTCTTTCGTTGTAGTATTGGACAGAGCCCAGAGTACAGCCCACATGATATTAAGTGGCCACTGCGACACGTGGTGATCTGTAATCAACTACAAATAGGATTGAAATTCTACCCCAAGCTGGGCACGGATGCTACCACGCAGCAGGCTGAGCACAGTTGCGCTGCATCTACAGATCGGCGCTCCTTAATTTTTTCTAAAAAGCAATCATTCGAGTAGAAAATAATATTTCTAAAATATTCAGCCCTTGACAGCATAACCCACTTATTAAACATAAAATGTAACTTGTATACGCATCAGCAATATATCAAATGTTTACTTGTTAATGATAATTGCTGACGAGTACTGGCAACACTAAAACGCTAAGCTTATAAATTATAATTAGTGCGACATTAAAAAAATAACGTGTAAATCAATATTCCACTTTCAGAACTTCAAGCATTAAATTTGTTATTAAATGAAACAAAAATAAATCATAGTTTTTGTCAAATCGTATCAGTGCGGAGTGCATTTATTGAATGTTTTGTAAAAAAAAAATGTTGCTCATGCAACATGCATCAACATAGAAAAACATCACAATGCTTAAGCTAGTTTATTGGGTGAGTTTTTTTTTTACATTATTTAAATTTGCAACTTTTTTACAAAATGAATGTATTAATTGTTGTAATTTAAATCAGTGTAAAATTGAATGATTAATCTGTTGAATAAGATGTTTTTATACGTATTATTAAAATAATAGATAATTATTATGGCAATGTAATATTAATCTAAAAAGTGCAATTTTTTAATTTTTTTTTATTTGGGGTGTTTTTTAAACCACAGTATTCTTTAAAATATATTTGCAGACAAATTAAAAAGTCATCGGACAGAGATTCTAAGAAACATTTTTGAAAAACGAAAAGCAAAACGCATTTATGCCATGTTATTTATTTGGCGATTAAAGGCCAGTATTTCCTTACAATATAGAAGTATCTTCCTTGTATAGAGGTAGCAATCGGGCATACAGTAGCTCCCCATAGGCATCTGTAGCAAACCCCAAATACGGCTGAAGTCCTGTTTAAGGTTGGCCACAGATAAGTTATCATCCTTGAAGATTGAGTTGGAACGCTTCCTATAAGCGTCTCTTTGTTACCACATCTTACCAACCGGTCAGCAATCTTCTCCGAGTTTAATACCGCAAAAATAGCCATGGCCATGGGACTTCCAGTCATTGTGAAATACTTTGATACTAATATACTTGCTATACTAGATCTTATAATAGAATATTTAGGACATATGCGCCAAGTGAAACTCCATTACGTTATCTCATTATATGTGCTCATAATATTTATATGTGCTCGAATCTCACCGGTGAGGTTTGTGGAGGAGGGCTGCTTGGAGCTGAGGATGCCCTCGGCGGCCTGCAGCGCGCCGCTGTCCACGTGGATGGTCTTGGGGCGCGCGCGGCCGCCGCCCGCCTTGCTGCGCATGCGCGCGCCGCCCGGGCCCGCGCCCGCGCCGCCGCCGTGCGACTTCAGCGTGTCGTAGAACTCCGACTTGTCCAGCACCTTGCCCTGGAATACGATCGTACGATACAAGTGTGGGAAATATTTGAGTTTTGCAAAGAAATATATGGCGTTTACATAACAAATGTATATATTCGACCACTTGAAAATCATGATGAATATTTCTTAGTTCTTAGTTTGCTTTGTTATTATAATATTTTGATTAAAATTGAGTACATTAAAATGTACATACAAAATAAATATTTTATAGGTCCATGCATAATTTTGGGCAATTGTTAATTTTTTAAACTTATTTGGGTTAATACATTAATTAAAACATACAAAGTTTACAAATTTATTTAATAACTGCCATTAATGTAGCAATGAAACGTTTATTAACGGTGAATAATTTAGGTGAACAACCCGTTTCATGTATAAATAATGGCCTACATAGTTATATAAAACGTTCTCAACTCAGCAGAATGTAAGTATTTCATGTTGAAAGCGATATATCTTTACTTGACTAATCTCACCGTCCTTAACACTTCCTTTATTAATCATCAGCGTCATGATATATATATGAATACAATGTGCAGTTCTTAAGCTGTAATATCGTTACATATCAAACTACTTTTCGAGTTATAGCCAAGAAGGTAATTTTTTTTTAAAATGTGCTAAGTAATAACTACACGTCACCCGCTAGAGTTTCAGATATTAAAAATACATCTTATGGAGCACTTCTAATAGTGAACATTATAATTCGTATTTTACTAATTACGCAAACCTCAAAATGTCGACGTCGACTAGATGTTGGATAACGACATTTTAGCTATACACATAAACGCTGACCTCTCGCTCGGCCTCCTCGATGGCCTTCTTGAGCTTGTACTGGTGCAGGATAGCCTCGCGGCGGCGCGCCTGCTCCTCCTTGCGCGCCAGCTTGAGCTCGGCGGCCGCCTCCTCGCGCGCGCGCCTCGCCGCCGCCGCCGCATCCGCGCGCGCGCGTGCCTCGTCCGCGCGCTGCCGCCGCTGCAGCGACAGCAGCATGATGCGCTCCTTCTTGCGCTCCATCTCCTCCGCAGAGTTCTGCGACACCGCAAGGGCGACGTTAGCGGCTGACGTACTCATGTAAATGTTGACGTGGGTACAAATGCATCCATAGTATTTGGATAGATTAAATTAGGCAATGAAGGAGTCACATAACCTTGAGCCGCCTTTCCCACTTTCAGATTTGTATTTGATAATAACTGTACTAGTCTTGGAGACGTTTGTAGCGCTATCGAGTACTTCAGTAAAAAGTTTTAGTGTACCATACACTAAAAAATTAAAATTGAAAAACAATCTTTGTGAGTAACCTCATAGTGAGCAGAATAAAAAGTTAAAAGACTATAAAATGTGAATACCCGAAAGTATTGTTCTAAAAATATCACGATGATTGAATCGATGAAAAGGTATAGTTGAATACTGATTAAAGAATGAAATGTAGCATTGAATAGGAATTTTAAAACAACTGACCGGGTCGGGGTTCAGTTCGCCGATGACGAGTGCGGCGGGCTCCGCACTGGGCGCGCGCTGCGGGCGCTCCCTGGGGGGCGTTTCCCTGCGCTCGTCGCGGTCTGCGGAAACGTCGCCAGGGCGCGCCTCCCCGCCCGCGCGGTGCACCACGAACGGCTCCTCCTCGCGCTCCGCCCAGCCGCGCTCCGCTCCGCGCTCCGGGCTACGCGGCGCGGACCGCGGCGGGCTGCCGAAGTCTCGTTCTTTCCGCGGCGAGCCGCGCTTCGCCCGCAGCGGTGGCTTCGGTCGTTTCGGCTGCTCGTTGTCAAACGATATGTAGAAGCCTTTCTCGTTCGCGTCGCCCTCCTCCTGCTCCAGCTGCTGGAACGAGTTCCTGCCGAGCGAGGGCCGCGTCGGCGAGGGGATGCGATACGTCCGCGTGCCGGAGGAGATGTTTAGCCTGTTGATGCCCTGCCGCAGCGCGTCGTCCTCGGCGTTGCCGATGAAGGAGATGTTCTGCGGCTCCATGTCGTCGGGCGGCGGTGCGCGCGCGGCGTGCGGTGCGGGCGAGTGCGCGGAGGGGTGCGCGGGCGAGTGCGCGGCGGGGTGCACGGAGGAGTGCGCGGGCGAGTGCGCGGCGGGGTGCGCGGGCGCGTGCAGCTGCTGCAGGCTGACGGGCTCGGGGCGGCGCGCCTCGGGCAGCGAGCCCTGCCGCTGCGGCGTCTTGGAGCGCCGCGGGCTGGCCGCCAGCGGGGGCGACTGCGACACGTACTGGTTTGGGTTTATCACAGTGTAGCTCAAGTGGTTCTGATTGTCTCTCGCGGTATCCGTACCGTTCTGATAGCGATCGTTGTAGTGCACCTGAAAATCAAAGACGTAATCGAATATTTTTTGTTTTGGGGAAATTGTATATACCTACATGGACTGCAGTACTGTTTGAGGTTAGATGTTGATGTCCGAGGTTTTATGGAACCGCTTAACATCAGAAGGTCTGCACGCTCATTTGCTGCTCTTCTAATACAAAGATGGAAGAGTCGAGCCAAATAAAATGATTGTCCTTTTTTTAAAAGCCTAGTGGTTTCAGTAAATAAGAAGTGGGAGAAAGGAAAGAGATTGCCTTCCCTTCTCCCACTTTTAACGTCTCTCTCTTTGGATGTCAAAGAAATGATTAAATCCAAGAGATGGAGAGCAGCGCGTCAATGCGAAGTTATCCACATGCTGTTACCAACATGCACAACAGAGCGCGATGGCTACGTCAACAGTGACTTCCCTTTACGAGAAATCCATATTCGTCGGTGGAATTCTGGCTGATAACTCTGCAAACTTAGAGCAAACCTTTTTATCTACATCTATTTAACGAGACTTATGATATAATTTATATCAATATATATCACGTACCTGGAAGGGTTGGTTTCCCCGTTCGTGCAGCTGGAAGCCCTGGGGCGTCCAGGTGCGCTCAGGCGGCTGCGGCGATGGCGACTTCCACGTTCGCGGCGCCGCTTCGTGCGCCGGGAACTGCGGCTGCTGGTGCAGCTGCCGGGAAAAGTCGCAATCGTTCAACTAAACCAATGGGTGGTAAAACTATAGTTCAACCGAGGAGGCATGACTGGCGCCTTCACAATCGCCGTGAAGCAATTGTGTTTCGGTCGGAGAGGAGGTGGTGGATACACTTGCAGCGAGGCTGCCAAATTAGTCCTCAGGAGTAGTAACGTATCTATGCAAGACTTCTGATAGGACTTCATTACTGCTGGATATTAGATGTGGGTGTCCATGGGTTGCAGTGATCATTTTACATCAGGCGACATGAACGTCGTTTGCTCCTTTTCAAAAATTAAAAAAAAAGTTTAGTTTCACTTGACCCTACGAGAACATTTTGTCGAGCTGACCTTTTTCCGAGTCAAAACACATTCGAAACGAAGACTAAAACAGCATCACCTTCCATAAATTATCTACAAGTCGTTCAAAGAGCTCGAGGAACCACAGTGAAAGCCACCCAAAGCCGGTGTGACGCACCTGCCAGCCCCTGAGCTCGGCGTTCTCCTGCGCGTGCTGCGCCCAGGTGCGGCGCTGGGGGGGCGCGGGGCTGTCGTGCAGGAAGAACTGGCGGCCGAACTCCTCCTCCCTGTACTGGTACTGCGCGGGCTGGTAGTCGTCGAAGTAGAAGTCGCGCGGCAGGTGCGGCGTGGAGCCGAACGAACCCAACGCGCCGCGCGATACATTGTGCTGTGAGCTGAATTGGCTGTGCTGGAAACGTCGTGGGGTTAGCCTGGCTGCGGCCGCAAGCGGGATGTTGGTGCTCTTTAGTCATTGGTGGTTGGCGTTACTTCGATATGCATTGGAGCGGCGCGGTGGCGCATTGTTGTGGCGAGATCGGTGCCCATTAGTGGGACATAAAATGTGTTACAGCCAGTAACTCCGCCGATCTGCATTGGAGCAGCGTGATGGAGTATCCTCCAGACCTTCCCCCGTTTTGTGGGGAGACCCGGCCGTGCTCAGGAGTGAGGCATGAAAAAGATTGCAGCCAATAATTCCACCACTCCTCATTGGAGCAGCGTTGCTCCGGCTTTACTCCAGTAGTAGGAAGACCGGTTCCCCAAAGTGGGATATAGGCTTTCAGCCCGACAGAGTTAGGTCTTCGATCGTTTAGAACTTCAACATTAATTGATTCAATGTCAACTCTACTTCTAAAAAGACTTTTTCAAAGAAATATTTGTATTTACATATTTTTAAATTAATAATAAAATAAGATAAATATTAATTTATCTTTAGATATGGAATCCGAGCATTGAATTTAAAGAAAGTGACACCCGTCTAGATTTTGACAATGTAGTACTAACTCCCACTAGTAATTTAAACACTACATTTAAAAATGACTGCAATTAGCTAAGTGCATGTGGTTGTTCGTAGCCGAAGCTCTGCAATCTCAAAGAAAATATGATTCTCATTTGGGTAAATTGGGTCTTATTTACTTTTATGGGAGGTATAATTTCACTTGTCAACTGTACAGCTCAGTGCATAAATTGAATTGTGTATTAATGTTTAGTACGTCGTTAAACATGGCTTTCTATAACTACGTATACAGTTATATGCTTTTTTTTATTTTTACATTGCTATTTAATAATTGAAGTGCCCAAGATCACTGGAGTCCAGGTGAGCGTCCCCAAGTCCCGGTGTACCGTGTCGGCGGCTATAGATTTGCACGATTGACTTTGCTCGTTGCAGCGGCCGTTTAAAGCGACGCCCCTCACCGTTGGAAGGAAACTTCGGCCGATCTCGTGATGGATACGTTTACATAATTCGACGCACTTACCAATTGTGGAATGTTTGGTTGATAGGCTTGTTGGAAGGGCGACTGGGGCGGCTGGGGGGGTTGCTGGAACAGCTGCTTAGCCTGTTGCTGCTGCTGCGCCAGCTGCTGCTGCTGTTGCTGCAGCTGCTGCTGTTGCTGCTGCTGTTGCAGTTGTTGTTGCTGCTGCTGTATCTGCTGTTGCAACTGCTGCTGCTGCTGTTGCAGCTGTTGTTGCTGTTGCTGGTGTTGCTGCTGCTGCTGCTGCTGTTGGAGCTGGTTCTGCTGGCTGGCTAGCCGCGCGATGTCACTCTGTATGTCCTGTAGACTGGAGTTCATTCTGCAGTAATTAGACACTAGATTTCACCAGCAGTTTTGTTAATGACATTATTTTATCAAATATTAATTTCGAAACTTCTGCTCGACTCTACTCAAAGCAACGATCGTTTTCCACATGGGAGAGTTCGAAGTGTCCCTTTTTATTATAAAATCTTGTAACAACACTTAAACGTATCACAATTGACGGTTGACTTTTCGCCAGCCTCATTGACAAACTCGTATCCATTGGGCTATTAACGGCTTCTAGCCCAAATTAAAAAATAAAACTGTAAACTGACGGGATGTCTTTCGAAAATCGACAAGCGGATGCGGCGTGTATGTACTTATGTATTATACTTTATGGCGTGCATAAAGAAAATAATAAATTTAATCATATTCTCATTCCATTTACGCAGGATTATGACGAAGATCAACACTCCACAATTAGCAGTTTAGACTGGAGTAACGATACACGAGTTCGATATCCACCTCACCCAACTCACTCAACTATAGCCATCTAGCGGCAGAAGGCATAATTGGTTAGATATCTTGAGTTACATAGCAGTTTAGACTATAATGCCTTGCGTTCATTTTTGCTATTGCCCACTGGTGATGAAAGCATAGATTTTTAGCTCAATCAATTTATATTCATTAGTAATACATTCTGCCAAATGTGTGTACATTTGGCAACGCCAAAGGAAGTATTACTTCAATTAAATGACGCTCGGCTGTAACGCATTTCGTGATCGACTTAGATAGAGCTCTTATATGGACGTCTATGGGCACGTAAAGCAGTCGGTCCCAGTATTATTGGATAGCAGTCGGTAAACCTTGTCGAAGGCCTCGTGGACGGTTCGAAAATATTCGATACAGGTTGGCCACTAACCCGTATCTCCACCAATCCGCATTGGAGGACCGTGGTGGAATGTGCTCTAGGCCTTCCTCAGTTGTGGGACCAGACCCGTGCCCAGCAGGGGGACATAAAAAGGACTATAAACGTCTATGGGTGGCAGCAGGCACTACATTTTATAAGCTGTATAGCCCTACGGCCCTAAGCCCTACTTGTACTATGAAGGAGAAATAGATCAATAAAAAATACACCAATTCTTACTTCGCAATGGATTGCTGATACTGCTCCAGCGCGACCGTGTCCACGGCTTGGTTGGGCGCCTCCACCACCGTCTCCTATTTAGACATAACAGCATTGTTCAAACAAAGTAAAAATGTAAATTTAAATCAATTGTTTTTAAATCGAAATTATTGTAATTGATTATAGACAGCAGCATACTACCTATAAATAATCATATTCGTGAGGTCTGAAGTATACAAATGCCTCAATGTTTAAATCGCAATATTCTATTTACTCGTTTATTTATTACTTTGATTATTCAGAGTTTGAATTCTTGCGGTCAAATTAATATATGGATGTAGTGGTCGATAGTACGTAACCATATAACAATCTGTGAACTTTTAGGAGCCGGTCAGAATATTCCAAACTGACCCCATCCCAGTAGGTCCAGATTATTCTACCGATTTCATGTTATATTATTTCGATGATCTGACGATGTGAAGACCTGAGATTCCTTGTTAAGGCGTGGTGACCATTACAGGAACTTTCTTTACCATCGATCATAGGTCTTGCAAACAATATTGTTTGCCTGTTACTAGTTCTTTAATTTTAATATTTTTCACCACATTTTTTTCTGTATGGATTTATTTATTGCGAATTAATTACTAACATAAGTTTATTCCAAGTCACTAATATCAAAATAACCAAGAGATAAATAATTTTCATAGATCAAAGTGTGTTCCATTGTTTTTTATATATGTTTTTACTTTAAAATAAATCTTTTGTTTTTATTTTTAAAGACATAGATGTCAGTTACAATTATAATTTTCATAAATAAACTGTAAAACATATCAAACATTATGTGCACCTAAACAATTTAGTATATATTTTAAATAATTAGAGTTAACATTACAGTTAACATACAGTTAAATAGAACATACTTTTGCATGCATTTTAATCACATTCGCATGCATTTTGCCAATTGTTAATAAATATAGGACAACACTTACCAATCATAGGGAGACATAATTGATAGCGGAACACATTTCATAATTATTGTGGATTGTTTTATAGTATATGACTTAATGAGTAGACATACTTATGATAAGAATTTTCAGAAAACACTATGAGCAGTTTGCAAGTAGGTACTGAGCGCTGGGTGGGAACCCGAGTGATGCGTAACGTCACTACCGAGAAGCCAAGCTCAGCGGACGACATTGGCCAAAAAGCTGATCTCGCTTAGTTACACGGCTGCTATACAAATTCACAGAAAGCCTAAATTCAAATGACATAAAAATATTTTTTATTGATCCGAAGTGAAACTTCGAGGTGAAAAGCTTGAAATAAAATAAATAAATAAACGCTTCCTACTCGACTCGATTGTACGAGAAAAATGCGTATGACTTATCTACATCGACTGAATATGCAAAGAGAACTGGTATTGGGATGAAGCTACGGTACATATCACAAACTCGATAGTAAGCGATCTCAGTGTCCGACTTTTGATATGCATTTTATTATTTATACGATACATTTCTATGTTGCATCTTTTCACTTTTTCATGAAATAAAAATATGATCAAATTATATTAAATGCATCTATATTATTATAGTACATGGACGTCTTACACATTATTAGTTATATTTTTCCTAACTAAAAGGATCCAAATCCGTTCATTATACTTTTAGCATCATCTTCACCAATTATGTTCCAGCATTAGTGCTCGCAGACAAGATCATGAGTACATATCTAAATCTGTCTACTTGCGTTACGTCTGTTTCTATAAACATCCCTCTCATATTTATTAAATTTAATCAGCGTATTTTCAATGTCATATAAATCAAATGGACACAAGGAATATCGCTGTCAAACGTCACTACTGTCGAAGTTTCACTTCGGAGCAGCTAATCCCCCTCCCCCATCTCCCCGCCCCCCTCATTTACCTGTTGTTGTTGCTCAGTCTTGTTGTCGTCGGCGGGAGTGCGCGCGCCCTTGCCCTGCAACACCGTGCAACCGCCACCGTAACACGCCGCAACAACGTAACATGCGTTAGTGTACTATGGGTACGTCACAGTACTGTCGTGCCTACGGTGATCTCTATGTGGTCTATGTGGTCTATGCCGCTAGGACGTTCCGATGGACTGTCTGATCTCGTTACGTGGGTACCGATACCTACGGCCTTGAGGTTACTTTACTGTGAGTTGCGTGTGATTCGATCGTGTGCGAGGTCGCCTTTTCGATGTGTGTGTGAACTCACTCAAGAGCTGCCTTCTGTATTGTGTACGAGGATATGTAAGACGTAAGTTCGACGTGCGTACGAATATGTAATCTCATTCACAATAGAAAACGCGACCTTACAGAAATCTGTTTAATCTATTCGATGTGTGATATGTGACGAGATGTGTCGAGGTTTTTGTTCAAATAACAGGTGTTTCACATTTTATATATACATGTAGGGGCCCTGTCTATGTGAGCACAAAAATTAATTAATTACACACAAGTACACGCTAAGTTACTTGGGCAGTGGTTTGGGTACTCTGCGTACTTTAGGAGGGTCATAAACGTAATGGAAACAAATTTCGGCTTTAATATGAACTATCGGTAAAATATTTTGAATCAATACAAAATTTAGATAATTATTAATTTGATTGTATACATATATTAATTACGTTATTTATGAAATCAGTCTTAATTCAAATAGAATCAAACATTATTAAGAGACACGGCATTTTTTTAAATATTTAGGTAAATCGACATGCTTTAAAAATGGCGTCTTTTCAAACAATAGTGCGGCGTTACGGCAATATTAACATATGAATTCATGAAAAAAACTATTCTTAGATATCAAACGACAGAAAAATCTGAAAGTCATGATTTGCGTCGCAAATTATTCGTGGACTAAACGATGATATAACATGATCTCGATAAACAAAGCTGGTCGAGTCTCCGATGCGAGATGTGGCTTCATTTTAATGCAATCTCGAAGCGAAAATTCCTTGCAGCCATTCAAGAGTCGAATGAAAACAGCGCAAATATCTGATGTACAAGTACAGGGATGTACGTCTCGGTACACCGACAGCTCGTGTTCAAGTCAAAATAGTTTACGATGAAAGCCGTATAAGCGTGTTCAAACTAATATACGATTGAATCGTTTACGCAAAAAAAAAAAAGTTCGAAAAAATAATCGTAAATGATAGAAATGAACTAGTTAAAATCGAAAGTGGTCCAACTGTGTACCGCCCACTCACCAGGGAGGCCAACTGGTATTGCAAAAATGTATCCTAATAAAATAGAAAAATATATTTTACGTTTGTCCATTGAACAGTTAGTCACATCGTGGTATCGGGGGTCCATACTTATGAAACTAATGTTCCACTTTCATTTAAATTTAGCTATAAATGGTGTGTTTAAAGTCAGGTTACATCATGTCACAGTGAGTCAGAATAATACATTTATTCTGACTCACTATAACAATATTTTTATAATTTCGTACACAGTTTCATAAATTAGGAAATCTCCCCAATGTGTAGTCTTGTTAAAACACAGTAATAATAAATAAATATCAGTTAAAGGAATAATATTTAAAATATACAAAAGAAACCCTTTCTGCCTAACAAAATATTTAAACTTATTTAAAGTAATATATTTTGGAATAGTAACACTAACTTAGTCACGTGACTCGTAGTCTGGGTTTTGCAAACGGTGAGTGGAGTGCCTTGTCATCAGTCCTTTGAGTTTTTGGATGATTTTCTTTGGAATTCTTATTCTAAGTGAGTAATTTTTGAAGAAAATTAATAGTTTAGCATGTACAAGTTTTGTTGTGGTGTTTTGTTGTGATCGTGAGATGTGCTTTCATATGACGAAATTGTACCTTGTTCCGTGACTAGTGTGATATGACGCCATTTTCTTCGTGAATGCCAATTATCGAAGTTCTCCAATATTTTCTTTGTTTCTGTCGCACAATAAAACGTATTCAGTTGACAATTTTAAAATACAAAGTGCCTTATATTTTACTTTAAGTGAAAATACAGTGTGTGGCCCAGGCTGGCTATGCACCTATGTTGAACTATTACACGCATTTTATGCATGACACCACCTTCAGGAAGGCGTACATGCATATTAGGTACATTATTTTCATTTCTTTGTCTTTGCTTTCATTGTAGCCTTTAGAGTTGTTATTAAAAGTAGAGCAATATGTATTTACTGTGAAAAGACTTGTATGTCTTGTAACATCTTTCAAAGTATTTGGAAAAGTTTTTATGATCTGGAAGTCTGGCACATTCTAAGAAGAGCCTACCCTCATTTATTCTGCGGCGTTGAGATTGTCATTTGATAATCTTGCATTAGTGTAGCGTTTCAATTTGTTACCGTGAATCAAATTAATGTTGTTTCGAAACTTTGAGAAGGTTACGCCCGTAGCGTTTCTTTCTGTTTTTTTTCATTACGACATCATAATTATTATTAATTTTATGATTTCTGCCATTGAACAATAAAGATGAACATGTATAACATTTAACTTATAATTATGTTGTTATAATTTTAAATATACATATTTATATATGCAAGTATGCATATTGTACAATGGTGTGATATCAGAAACTTTATCATAGGTATTATTTTAGAAACATTAAATGCATAAGACATGGATTTTTGTTTGTTACATTTTTACTCTTGTTGCAGAGTCATTCACCCATATGGTTATACATACATACTTATTATTAAATTTCTGCACAGTTATCCAAACATACTAATTTTATTTATGATGTATTTTAAAGTTATTACCTTCAATAGAAGCCATGTATTATGCTGGATATTAATTTTACTTCATATTTTTAGGGCATATGTTTAGCAAAATGTAATGTTTTATGTACATAAAATTTTGAATAGTATTTAATTATCACTATGTTGATCACTTACTAATAGATTTATTGCAGGTACTTCATATGAGTATAATATTTTTTTATTAAGGTAGTCACATTGTCCTTGTACCCTCTGTGGTCAACCTAGCCAAATAGAAATAATAAGTAAGTCTGCCTTTTCTTAGCTGTTATAAGGCAGGAATAAGTACCAAACCCATATGATGGGTAGGTAGGTATGACAGGTAGATAGATATCCCACTGTAAGTCAAACCACATTCTACATTTAAATGAAAATATCTGCCAATTAAATTAATAAAGAATACATTTATATTCTACATGAGGAATGGTCATTGACTATGCATGGAGATCAAATGCATGATAATGGAATTAGATGCAGATTGTTGACTGTTGTTTGCCATATCAGCAAAATCAGTTAAATTATTCCTCTCCATTCTTGTCGTTTAGTTAATTTCACTTAGTACCTCACCATACCACATAAGGGCATTTTGTTACGGTCTTATTTTTATGGGTTTTACAGAACAGTTAATAAGTGGTAAAACCCTTTGTGCTTTTGACTTTGGTGGCACCACTTTTAAACCTATTTCTGTATTATAACATCAGTGTAAAGAACTGTTGTGTTCTGGTTTTAAGGGTGCCCAAAGAGGCAGACAGAAGCATTCTAACTTAGTGTTAGAAGTTCAACACACCCATGGTCAACTTCAGGTTGGAATTAAATCTTATGAAGGGTTGATTACAGATGTCCATGGGCAGCAGTGATTACTTAATATCAGATCGGCTGCATGCTTGTTTGCTGCTTCTATGCTATAAAAACAAACTGCGATCACACCTTTTAAGTAACTCGGTGGTGCTACTTGCTAATGAAATGAACCATGTGGCTTAGTTAGGTATTTGTGCAGGCAATTTTCAATGTGGCATACCACAATTGGAATCCAGTTTTCTTTAAGGTCCTTGTCCTTTACAGATTATATATTTATAAAGGTCTGGTGTGATCTATCTGAAATATTTATTTATGGATATTCATTTCCCTGACTTTTCTGACTAACCTATAAAGGTTTCATAATTAAGTCTACTTCAAATTGATAGATCATAAGCATTGAACATAATCAATATCAACAGTGTTTTCAATATTATATTGACATTAATGGTAACAACTTTACTACACCAATGACTTGATTACTCAGATACATTATCAAAGTTGCTTTCAAATAGCTGTTATATTCAGTCAATGCATGAATGTTTTCCATTTAATCACAGTGATCATTCAGTGCCTTTCACTAAAAAATATATATAATTTTAAATGTTATATGTACATAGAATATTTCTATTGTTGCAGGTGGTGTAACCATTCATTGTGATGCCGGTGGATGCTGACCTCAACCGCACAGACGTGGTGTCGCCTGGTTGTGAGCTGAAGGGCCTCCGCACTTGGAAAGACATTTGTTTGGTACGGAATTCGCTTTTTCAACATCAGGTATGTACATACCGCTTCATCCTCATTGTTCATATTAGTACCATTGGGAACTTTAAGATAAGGTTTACAAAATAATAATTATTTATTTCTATATTAATATTGGTGTTAATATTTTTTTAATTTTTATCATCATGCTAATAATCAAAATGTAATTATATTATATTACTATTGATCATTTGGAATATATAAATAAGATAATAATTTTGATAACTTTCTTATTCATATATTATATGTATACTTAACTGGTTATCTACAATAACACCATACAAAACATAATATTCACCGTCATTAATCATTGACCATTTTTTTCACTGTTATGCATGAGTTTAAATTGTTTAAGACCTAGTCAAGGCTAGTCCGTATCATGCTGCCCAAGTGGTTTGTATGGTATGAAATAATAATTTAATATACATAATATGATTTCAAACATGCTTTGGCTTATCTATGGAAATTAAACCACAAACATACCAAAATTCATACCACAAAATAATTGTTAATTTTACATCAATAAAATAATAATTGCCACATAAATATGTACATACAGAATTATTTTCCAGTATTATGTATTGTAAATTGCATTACAACATCTTTACAAATAATCCCTTTTTACTGTTCTTGTTGTATGTAAGAAGATTATAATAAAACAAAATTATACTTCATCTTATCTTGATTGTATCTTTTAAAAAAAAATTTAATGCACTGTGCATTATGTGTTATATATTCATCTTGGATTAACTTTCGTACATGTAGGTATATGCCAGGTAGATGCCAGTGGCTTGTTTGGATATTTTGAAAGCACCACAAAGAGGTTTATATATATAAAATCCTTTTTGTTTTACAATAACAAAGGACTACAAGTTCATGACTTCATCATTTACTTCTTTGTGTGTTATTTATACTGATATACACACACCTCATGAGTTATATTAAACAAATTATCGCC
>DWKL01000483.1:0-18664 GCA_018249415.1 Phareas burnsi | reverse complement strand
CAACTTATCTGTTAATGTTCATTAAAAATGTTTGTCTTGGAGTCATGCGGGCCGTCGACCCGGTGCAACCCTTGCAAACAGTGTACAATATTTGCGTTTAATTAATAAAAAATATTTTATTTTATTTGAAAAAAGAAAAGGTGTTACGGATTTCAGATAGGTATTAAAAACATATTATTGATCCAGCATAGGTGTGATATCTACGTAACGAAAATATACAAGCGTGTGTTCAAATACAACGACACTAGGTACAATAACATTTTGAGAGATTAACGATTTTGTACCAACGTACATTTACATTTGTGTTTATTTAGACCGTGCGACCCGAGTGACTATCTGCAGTAAACACCTGTCTGATACGATGAACTGTATGTGCCGTGGTACTCATGGCACAGGGGAATCTAGCGTAGGGCCATGTAGGGCTAATCAGTAATGGAAAGTCCTAGATACTTTTACGGAAACCTTTCGTTACACTTTAGGTTCTGCCATTTACAAGATTACAGATATGCAAGCAAAAGAAATAACATCTGGCACGTTTACTAAGCGTTTGAAACATTTTAATTTATTCATTATCATATATTTGAATTTATTTACGAGATCAAGGCGGTAGAGACCTCCATGGTTCGACTACGGAGACATCACCGCCACACCTATTTCTGTCTGATAATAAATAGCATGTTAAACGCTGCTGTGTCCTGGTGTGAAGAGATAGGGATGTGATAAGGGAAAACACTTTAAAAAAAATAGTCCTTAAGGGTAGCAACGCATGTACCGACGTCAGGTTTAATGATATTTACTGTGGATTACAGATCTCCATGGGCTGCAGTGACCACTTAACATAGAGTGGAATGCGTGCTCGTTTACTATTTCTGACTAATAAAAATGTTATTTATTCGTTTAGATACTTTGATAAAATTTAAAACTGACTACAGAAACAATACATAATTTCTTATAACATAATTACGAATCACTCGCAAGGTGGTGGTGGGCGGAAGATTCAGACAACAATTTCTTTATTATCGCATAACTAATCTGACGTAAACACTCCACACGTGTGACTAATGCAAATCAGATGTGACGTTCGCAATAAAAAGATTAATTACAAAAATGTTATGTCCCCATTCTTGTAAATCCTCTCCCGGCATTCATCTCTCCCTGCCGTCCTTCAGTGGCTGCAACCCTTGTCTGACCGCTCGGCAAGGGTCCCTCGCCGCAGCCGCTCGGGGAGACAGCTGGATCATACTTTATCGCGCCAGTTCAGAGCCGATTGGGATCTCTTCAAATAAAATTAAATCAAAGTGTTTTTCTGTGATTTTAAATTACTTACTTATCCTTTGTTTTCAAAGTAAAGGAAACTCCTTGAGGGAAACAAAGTGGCTGAGAGTTCCACGTAACGCTTATGCACTGGCCAGTGTTATGCGCTGTGGCCTAAAATCTTATCATACTGAGTTGAAACCCTCACCAGCAGGGGTCAGTAACGGGGTGATGAGTATATGCTGCATTTTAAGTAGCACTTATCAATTATAAATCTAAATAATCCCAAAATTTCTATTAGCCAGCGTTTCCATTACGTGGTGCGGGAGAGGTCGAAGGTCGTAGTTAAATATTCATAGCGGCCCGCTGCGGCCCGCATTACACTCGAGCATCCCGCATCCCGCGTCCACGGCTAATCCCGCCTCTCTTAATCCTTTTACATTGTTTACGAATAACCGTAATAAGATTCGAGTGAGCGGAGTTTAGCGGTGAGAGTAATAGTTTTAAGTGGCGTGTCGGTGGCACGGCCACGGCTCTGAAGGCTTTTCCTAACAAAGGCAACCACATATTAAGTGTGACATTGACGTCAGACATGAAGTAATTATTCGCTGTATTCTGGTTTGAAGGGATTGGTGTTCCATCTTTCAATCAATTTAGGTTCAAATATGACCCTGCACTATTTGGATCTGATGATAGGAATTTATAGGATGTAGTCACTGGCCTACATCAGCAGCATTTTTTTATGTGAGAAGAGCAGCAAGCAATCAAGCAGGCCATCTGATGTTATGTGGCATCTGCTGCTCATAGGCGCTCACATCGATCCTCAAACAAGACAGAAGTCCTATCTGAGGTCGTACATAGATGCGTCACTATTCCTAAGGACTGAGACGGTCTCCTTGCTGTAAGTGTACCCGGCAAACGCACCTCTCCAATCGAAATAGATAAATTGCTTCATGGCAGATTCTGAGAGCAGCGGATTATGATAATTATCGAATTATATTATAGCATAACTATACAGTACCTCCGCGGACGAACAATAAACCTACCACCTATTAGAAGCCAATGATACATAGACACATAAAGACAAGTACATAAACACCCAGGTCCAGAACAAACATACAAATTCATCATTTAACTCTTGCTGGCGGAGTGTCGATTTTTTATATGAGAAGAGTAGCAAATGAACCTCTAAGTCACCTGATATTAAGTGGCCACTGCAGCCCATGGACACCTTTAACATACTAATACGTTAATAATCCTAAGAACTAAGGTTCTCGCCTCGATGTACGTGTACCCGGCAATCACACCTCTACGGATTATGAAAGCGGCTGTGGTACCTCTCTAGTCGACGTTCTTTATAGTTCTACTAGCTATCGATTCTGTCGTAAAGCTAGCTTTAGAGTAAACAATATCTACATCTATATAGGTCTCGTGTAAACATTTTGAAATCGAGGGTTCTTATAAGGAGTTTCATGATAAAAAAATAACCTCCCAAAAGTATACGATAACTTATGAACAAATTTCTTAACAAAATATATCACATGCAGCAGTAATATTTCGCGCCCCGTCATAGTGTGAAAGTTCGTGTTATCTGCTTGTTTCAACTTCACGGCTCTAATTTATCTCGCTTATGTTATATACGTATCACCTTGAGGTGCGTGAGGTGTCGTTCGGGTCGCGACCGCGAGGCTGCCTGTCTCGTGCCTATCAAATGCCATTAGCATAAGCTTACGTGCCTGACTTTATCGTTAGGTAGATAAGGACCTTATGAGGGGATCAGAGATTGAGTAATAACTCAACCGCGGCGCTCCTCTATGTTTTATAGCGTGATATGAACATCGGGAATATACGACCTTTCCAACCGCTTAGTAAGCATTTGTGACTTTCGTCCCGTGATTTCGATGACTTAGGAGTCTGTTCTGTATTATTTTACACATCACAGATGACGTCCAGCTGTACATTCTATTCAAAATTTAACAAAATGTTGAATTAGTTATTTGAAGTGATGAAATCATAGAATAATTTATAAATCCTTATAACATGTACAAAAAAATATTCCAATATTTACTATTACACGGGGCATTAGACCGTTATCTTCATCATCACATCGGCAGCAGGTCCCGGGTAATGGCGCGTATGGAAATTTTATGACGATATTAAACCTTTTTATATCACCTATCGGCCGATTTATGCGCCTCCACATTATTATATTCTGAGGATACACAGGCACCGGTCTCACCGCGAGACCGCGAGCGGCCAGCGAGTAGCGACAGGAGAGAACTTATGAGTTTAGCAAATCTAAGGTTTGAACGTGCTCACGTACACGTCTTTATGTTGACGACCCGCGTGGCGCAGCGATTACTATACCGGTCTAACGCGCAGAAGGTTCCGGGTTCGAAAATGATTAATTTACAAATGAGAACTTTTGCTCTGGGTCTGAGTGTTTGTGTCCTCGTGTTTGTGTCCTCGTGTTTGTGTCCTCGTGTTTGTATGAGTCCATGGCGCCCACGACACTGGGAATCCTAGTGTGGGCTGTGTGGGCTATTAGTGTAGAAATCGTGAAGAAAGCGTTTATGTATGCCACAGCAACCACGGCACATGAGATATATTACACAAATTACTGTGTTCTGAATTGAGGGGATTTATTGAATTGTATTTATGGTGAGCACCTTACTTAAATAAAGCTTAGAGATATCAGAGCATCTGTCTTCATCGCCAGATATGATAGAGAAAACAGATTATATATTATTTAATGACAAAAAATATATGTTCGCTCGTAGTTAGTCGTTAGTGATGAAACAAGCGAATAAGTAACCGAAATTGATACTTCTACCTGCAACTACACGAGGACGTCAACTATGTGATAGATAGAAAACGGTATATCGGTTGCGATTCTCTGACATACCTCGTCTGTGTGTGTGAATCAATGTTCATACTTAACTTCATACATGCTTTAAGCTTCGATATTATAGACAGACAGATATTATAGATAGACAATATAATTATGTTTCTAACCCTTCTTATTTCATTATCATCGTTATTACTAGATACTCTGTTAATTATCGTGGGCTGCACACATAATCCTCTCTCGGCCAGCTCGGTGGAATATGGCATTCTGAGAGGGGACCCGTGACAGTAATGGCTTGATGACGACGTTTAAACTAAGAACTGATATTGGCAGCGGCACCTCACACGATGTGGACAATCATACGTCTTGGGGATAAATGGAATATTCGCTTTTTTATTAATTCCCGAAACAATTCAATATTATCTGTCAGATAATCAGTTGGACTGTAATTAACTACCTCATACCAAGGACAATGTGGGGAAATCGTACAAGAACTGAACAATTAATTTTGTTAGGTTATATATAATTAAAATTGAATGTATTAAATATAAAATAATATATATATTTACTTCACTACGTATCTGCTTCTATAAGTAGCAACAGTGTGCATGAATTTCCTAAAAATATTATAAAACATTAGTTTAATTAGGATATCTGGGTGATGGGAGCGGTTAAAGTCTGTATAATCTGTATAAAATGTCAATCTAAAATTTGTCTGACGGAACAATATTGATTAGTCACAATTAATACTTCATATCGTGCGGCGTACAACAATCCCTATGGTTAAGATGACAAACCCCCAATAAATGCAAAACTTGCGCGTACACAGGACGTGTATTCACAATACATAATTCAAACGTCTCGCGGAAATACAAATGGCTGCGAGTTTTTCGCGGGATTTATGTAAATATGTCGAGAGGTATTATTTTAGCGCGGCCGCATTGTAAATTTATGAAAACCGCCACACGACACCCGTTATGACATCCACACATTTAATTTACAATTACCTACATGTGAGAGTTATGGGTCCAGGTTGAGTCGTAATTATATATCATACGGGAGTCACTATGGCCGCCTTGTAGTCCACCGGACGTAGAGAGTTCCCGCGAGCGGCCATGCATAGCCAAGCACCGGCCACTGAATGTGATACATTTTATTGTTTTCAGTCCATAAAAATCCATAGAATAAAAGAAATATCGGAACTTGTATCAGCGCGCTGCCAACTGACTCTCTCATCTTTTGCCACTTAAACATACAGGCAAGACTATAAACAACTTATAAGAAATCCGCAAGCTGTCGGATGAGTTAACGTTAATTAAAACTCGTTAATTAAGTACTGCGATTGAAGGGGAAAGTGCGAGAAGGCTTCTTTGGAAAAAACCGGATAAGCAATTTTAATTGATTCAGCAGCCAACTCCGTTCGTCTCCGGACAGATTCAGAAACGAAATCAGAAAAGCTTTGTCTTTTCTCTTCCAATTAATTGTTTTCGTATCAGCCCGCGGGCCGTCAAAAGAAATGTTTTTATTGTTACACTTTAAAACAAAGGGATTGGAATGGGAGTGAAGTAAAGATTTATTTTTCCGCAACGAGTGCCGGTTACGCTTGTTATTTACTCGCGAGGCGAGCGGGACGAGCGGGGCGAGGCGGGACGCGGCGGGACGCGGCAGTGTGTTCTAAGCAATCAGTTGAGACAACACAATAACTAAACATCAGTACTAAATGCTATAAATCACTAAAGTTTAGCTAAGTTTAGTTTCGACGCGAGTTTTTGTAACGATAACAGTAATCGTTATAGTACATTATAAACATTCCTGGGCCTCTTTAGACGTGTCCTATCAGGGATGGGTTAAGTATGTATTTCCCAACATTGGCCAACTACGGCAGACTTCACATATGTTTGAAAAGTTTAGGTGCTAGGTTTCCTCATGTGTTTTCCTTTATAATCAAAATGCTAATCAATTTCTAATACACGCACAACTTCGATTAATTAGAGGAGTATAGGTCCGAAGGTTCTAAGTTCCGAATTCGAACTCGGACCTAGCGTGGGACCGCGTGGGCAGCGTGGGAGTCCGAATTTATATTAATGATTCACTTGCTAAACGTGTGGATCATCTCGGCTCATCGCACTCGCATCGTCTTGATCAACAAGTTTACTCACATATTTCCTGTTATTAGAGATAATAGGAAAATATCCGTAAACTTGTTACTAGGATAAAAGCTTTTTTTGAGTACATACAACGATATTTTTATATTCTTTACAGACTCACTAATTAATAAATTTACGCAATATCAGTTTGGTAATTTCGAATTGGCTCGTACGCGGACGAACACATCATTAATTTAATTTCCCTGCGACTTAATGAGCTATTGACTCCCGAACACACACACACACACGCAGCACTCTATCAGTTCCGTTGAATCCATTAATACGATTTGATTTTTACAACATGTACATATTCAATAAAATTACTATAAACGAACTAAGCTAATTATGGAAGCGCACATGAAATTTAGCCACCAGCGGTCACTTATCCAAGTTGCAACCGCGTCCTACGTTACTTAGTTATGTGGGTGGGTTGCGATCTGTGCTAGCTCTGGGACTATTCGCCTCGCTACTCTATATTACCTCTAATTTAAGCGTTTTACGTCACAAACAAGCACAATAATATAATTAGTTACAATATATCAAGAACAGGATTTCTACCTTCCGCTCCGGCACCTACCCTCTTCTCCGCCAAGTCGAGTCAAATCAGGTCCTCCGTCTTACATTGATGTTGAATAACGTAAAGTGTGTTTTGATAGTTACAATGTCATATTGTTTCTCTTAAGGTCACGGCGGTACTCCTTAAATATAGGTAGTGACGTACCGTCCTGAAGTGTCAGTTGATAAACGTGTGTATTTAAGGGCGTGTAATGAATGAGCCGTGTTCGCCGACCCTCGTTGCGCGCCTCCGGGCGACCGCCGCGGAGGTCCCGCTCGGATTACGCTTACTCTGCTGAAATATTTCAACTGTCCGTTTGCGAAGACTGATGTAAATTACCAGATTGTTCTTTAATATTAAGAATTTCCGTTTTTCACATAAGAAAATTTAAAACACGTTCTAGTAGTTTCACAATAGTATTCGAAACATCGAGCGGGTCGCGTGCTGAATGGGTGCTAGTGGCTAAATTTCATGCGCAGGTGCTTCGGAGGGCACGTTAAGTTATCAGCCCCGGTTGTTGTAATTTCATAACAGTCGATAAACTTTGTCGGAGGCCTCATAGGCGATACGAAAACATCCAACATGGGTTGACCACTAAACCGTATCCATTCCACATACCCGCTTTAGAGCAACTTAGTGGAGGGAGTTCCCAGTTGTGGGGAGATACCAGTGTACAGAAATGGGTCATAAAAAGAGTTACAGACAGCCGTACAATTAAAAACATAAGGTATAACCTAATATCTCTGACTTGACTTTGCCCGTCCAACTCACCTCCTTATAGTCGTTGTTTATAACTCTAGACAGGATAATTATAAACCATCTGTAGAGTCTATCGCAGCCGAATATGTTGTACGAGGGTCCTACTTTATTGCTTCCCGCTCAAATAGATTTTGGGGCTTCAAAGCCGATTGATTTTTACTTTTTGGTTTTCAAAAGTTAAATCGACACAAACTCCATGAGCTGCCGGGGCCCACCCCGCTGCGCTCTTGTTTCAACTGTAATTGCATCGTAAAATGTATATTTCCCGAAATGCGGCTGGTACTTGAACGATAAAACAACTGCTGCTTTTATTGCAGTCATGTTAATGGTTTATTTATTCTGCGGGCACACACGTAAGAACTTTTATTAATCAACTTTTGGCTTGCATGTTTGTAAGCGAACACAAATATTATTTTTTAAATAACTTGGATCCCCGAGTTGTCGGATGAATAACGTTAGTAAGTTAAATAATACAGTGTGCCGGGTAATGAAACACCTCACCATAGCCGCCCCGTTATTATCGCACGATGAGAAGGATTAAGCAATATTCCATAGTGCGGATAGGTAGAATTCAGACGCCTTTGAGAACTTTTATGCACAGTTTTCAGGCATGGTTCACGAAGTTTTTATTTACCAGTAGAACAAATATTAATTAATTTCTAATACGCACATAGCCTTGACAAATCAAATGAACATGCTCGTAATTCGAATCCCGGATCCCCAGCGTGAGAAGCCCGTGTTTACCTCACTCACTGCTAATCACTGCTTCCTGATGTAACACATTTATTTTTTTGTCCTTCAACTACACTACAAAGCCAAAAATAATAATAAGGATAGACTTGTGTAATGATAGAGTTTGGGCATTTTAGACATTCAGTGTGATATTTCCAGGTTATCCAAAGTGGTTGATCCGGGTGAAACGCGTGTAATATTTACAGCGAGGCATTAGCGAGCGGCAAACGCTGCCATCGTGAATAACTCACCCGTTGAACTGGTGCGATAGAGTGCCTTGTAGCTTTATTTTAATACGCTCTTATCTTAAATTGCTCCGAGCCAAAGTAAACTCTATCGTCTTATCACAGGGTTTAAAATAATTGCAACTTAGGTAGACGTTTAAATCTTTTAGAATTGTTTGCAAAATTTCTTTCAAATGCGCTTTCTGTATCTCGAAAGCATATAATCCGCTGTGTTCACGATGTATCTCAGTTGCACTGTAGATCCGTTTTAGTAATTCTCTCGGTTTGAAGCGGTTTTATCATGCAAATTCGATTCATAAAGTGTAAGTTTATTATAACATTTAATACATCTCGAGAAAACTAGTCAAACATAAATGACGACGGAAGTAGTTAATTCAAGCCACCTGATGGTAAGAGGCCTCCGCCGCCCATAGACATCTGTAATGAACCCCAAATATGATTATAATCCTACCGGAGCTCGGCCATACAGCATTTTTACAACTAAGGACTAAGTTAAAATGCCTCGTTTAAATGTTTCTTGCTTACAACACCTTTCAAACCAGGACACACCAGCAATTAAGGCGTCGTTACCCGGTCGGCAGGCGGCGGCTCCAGAGATCACCGATATATTTTCTTCATCTCTAAAGAAAAGTAATACCTATATAAAAAACAACATATAAGAAACATACAATAATACAAGATTAAAAACATACATACGATACATAATGTATGATACGTCCTGCTACACGGATTGCATTAAACTTTTTCCATAAGGTTTATGTAAATACATCGAGAATTATTTCAGCGGTTACATTAAACATTTATAAGCCGCACGGCGCACGCTACACGTCAACATGAATTACAAGCTTTTATGTACACAGTATATCTGTATGAGAAGTCTGTACTTATATTAAGAACCAAATAGTCGGAAGGTAACAGAAATAAGTTGTCACAGCCGTAACGGCTTAATGCTAGAAATTTCCACCTCTCATGATGGGGGTTCAGAGTTCAAAGCCTCTTCTGATCTTTTCTTTAATCATTGTCAAATTACGTGCGTATCAAAATTAATTATCTCTTACTTGAACTGTAAAGTAAATCGTAAGGAAACCTTTATTTCTTTTGTATTTGACGAGTACCAAACGAACTTGCAAGCCACGAGCTTGCAAGACGAACTACAGTTATACCACCTATCAAACTTACATGATTGAGAATTCAACGCGAGCAAAGTCTTACAATCCGCGCTTGACTAGCACAGCATACTGGATTTGTCCTAGAACCTTGTTACGTCTAGCAGTAGGAGAGCAAAGGGTTCATGATGATAAATATCATAAGACACCTACAAAGTCTAAAATACTCCTCAAGGTAATGTCTGACCAATATTACTAGTCTCAACAACGGACTGATTTTTTAATGGTCGTTTTACAGGAATATATTGTAACAGTAGGCTTAACTCGACAAAGGAGGGTAGATACTGTAACTGCGGCACGCGCTGTGAGGGGAGGTGGGGAGAGAAGAGGTGTATTAAAGTAAGAGGAGGCTGAGGAGCAGTGCAACACTCCCTATAATACTAATAAATAATGAGGGTACTTTCCTATAATTACGAATATACCAGTGTTTAGTACGGTAGCAGCCACCCACTCAACAGTGCGGCTAACCCAGATTGCACATTTATGCATTAGATTAGCCGCAGGGTATGAGAGGCCAGGTAGAGCAGGAAGTTCTCCTTTCAGTTCCCTCCAGTTAGTATTGTGATATCTCTCTACTTCGTTAGTATAACAGCAGTGGCGGGTGGCTATTCGCTTCACTCTGACTAACGTATTACCAATGCTCGCTATGAGTTACCGTAATTTAATGAATAAACCCACTGGGGTTTCCTTACATCCGCCATGATACAGTTTTTCGTAAAATAATGCATAGAAGTAGTAAATGAGCAAACGGTTCACCAGCCCCCCCTGGAGGTCCGAAATCCAGTCCAAATAAGATTATACTAGTACTGTCGAGCGACCGGCCACAAACACGTCGCCACCCCTGAGGATCGTGTTGGAACGTCTCGTGTTAGAATCTTTTTGAAACTAATAATCACATTGAGCAAATTTATATACATTTAGTACTTTCAGAAATTGTCTCAAGTTTTTAAAATTTGGCTGAATATTTAGTACATTCAAAAACGTTTGACGATTAACTGCAATTGTTACGATCTATTAGAGGACAGGGGATGGTCTCGCTTAACATTATCCAATCTAGAGAGATTTCCATTTGAACGACAGGGAAATAAGAAAGTGATTCTGTTTCGGGGCAATCGTCTCAGTAATTATTCATACAAAGGCGAAAACGTAACCGACCGTCATTAAAACCCGTCCATTAAACCGACCGGACGCCGGGGAGATGGGTAAACGGAGCGATTGGAAAAACGGGTAATCAAGGAATTAATTGATTCAGACCACCGCACCTTTATCCATCCTCGGACACTCACCGATCAAAAAAAGAAAAGGTTTTTTTTCACCCGAATTAATGTAGATCCGTTTTGCTACCTAAAAGTTGTAACAAAATTTATCGTAGCAATAAAATGTGGCTCATATTGAGTTCTATTCGTCGTAAACAAGAAGGAAATGACGAAACACATTTCTTGGGGGTAGCAAATAGAGATTTCTTGGAAAACAAGTGGGAACAACGATCGATAGCGTGTGTTGCTCACACCTTCGGGAACGATCTGTAGGAAACTTAAAATTGTTCTCCACGGACATAGCTGAATGAAATCAGATGGTTAACGTCAGGTGTTTTCATGGATATACAACTACGCGCTATATATTCTATAGGATTTGAGTGCCTTTGTGCTCATATGTCCATGGCACCCACGACACGGGGAATCACTGTGTATAGTATAGAAAGCGTTATTTATTATTATTTTTCATCAAAGTAATGCTGGTATGGTTTGGAGGTTATGATACAAGGCAGATTAAATTTTTTAAGATATTTTATTTTACTTCTCAGGAGTAGCAACGCATCTGTGGTCGACTTCAAGCAGGGCTCCTGTTCTATATGGGATTGGTATCCATGGGCGGCAGTCGCTACATAACGTCAGGAGCAACCACATGCTACTTCCAAAAAACTGTCATAGTGTCAACTTACTCTGATGTGGTCCTTGGACTACACGCGTGTTAATGGTGGTTAATATATTTTAATTATTTTTTGTTTCCCTGGCACGACGCGTGTTAATGGTGGTTAATATATTTTAATTATTATTTGTTTCCCTGGCACGCGCTGTCATGACTCAATTGGATTAAAAGGAAAAGACATAGCATATTTCAGATAGCGCTTTTTACCCGCCATAGGCGTAACATCTACATACGGGCAGTATATGAAACACGCGCGTTCTGAGATAAAAGTTTCATGGCGTTGAAAATTTCAGAGATTTGCGATTTAATACAAACGTGTACATTTTTATTTATATAGATTCATTTGTTATTGACGAGCCGTGTGGCAGAACGGTTACCAAACGACACGGTCCGACACGCAGAGACGGGTCGAACGCGGAACTCTGATGAATTTAGATTTCCGTCATGAGTCTGGACGCTTGTTGTCCATGGCGCGCATGACACAAGGAATCCCAACATGGGGACTATGAGTGCAGACGGTTAAGTACGCGCGTTATTTATCTGTTTACTGTGTCCATGCGTGTGTGGTTCCCGCGAGGGCGGCGCTCCCTGCATGTCCTGAATGTGTCCGGTACACTTCGGCCGCGGATTGTTGAAAAGTAACTCTATTATTACATTAAAACTTTATACATCGAATCGTTTTACAGTCAATGACGTGGCCTTCTAAAATCTTCTACATCAAACGTCTCTCAATAGGGGGGCCGCTATAGCAGCATTTATCGTAATCGTTTCTACGTCTCCGAGGTTAATATTAATTTACGTGTGCTTCAGAGGGTCTACTGAGTAAATTTTGTATATTTATTCATTTCGACATTAAAAATGAAAACTGACAGCTTGTTCGTTTTATAAAACTTTAATCGAAACACTTCAGGTTTAACGATTCAGATAAAGATTAGCAGACACTTTCTTCGGAGGCAGTGGGGCCATGAAACGCGCGTGCAATATTTACGGGGCAGCATTAGGAAGAGACTGCCGCGGCGAATAATTCAGCCGAACTGCGAGTAGCGCGCTTAAGTGCCTTGCGACGACTCACGGCTTTATTTTAATACGTTTCTTTATTTTAACTGCACGTACACCCGATATTAAACCGTAACCCGTCCAAATAGAAGCGAATCTCTTTCGAATAGTGTCGTATTTAAGACTTTTCGGTATTGGTTGGGAATTTTCTTTCAAACGCTCCTCCTGTATCTGGGAGCGCATAATCCGCTGTATTAGCGACAACGCGAACCTCTGTTGCACTGAGGATGCATTTTCAAGGATTCCCTTTCAACGCCCGCCCGAAGCGGTACAAGCTGGTTTTGAATTTAGATTCTATTCACTTAAACGATACATCCAGAAAAATAAAATGTCTGCGATATTATTATTGTATAAATTTAATATTAATTTGATAGGTTTGGATTACCTTGGTGTTATCCGACAACTCGCGAAAAGACGAAGACCAGACCAAGACAAGACGGTTCCCGCCTCACTCGTATTTGAATAGAATAATGTTAATCCCTGAACTCTAGCCACAGAAAGGGTAAAAGGAAATTCATCCGGAATCACATCCCAAAGGAGGCAGACGGGAATAAATTTCCTATGTAAGATTCCCGCAATATTTTACAACGGAGGAGAAATATTTCTTTTACTTGTAGAGTGAAATTCATTACCTTATGTTTTTCATCTGTATAATCCGGATCTTATGATGGTTCACAACGCCCTCTTAACAACTTTTAAAATATTTATAACGAGATTCCACCGGCGTTTCCAAGTTTTTTTATTTTTATTTGTTAAGTCAATATTATAACAACTAAAAGTGATAGAACTCTTCGGAATTCGAGTGCGGATGGTTCAGCGGCTTACTAATCTGTGTTGTAGCAGCATGCTGCTAGCGCTGCAGTGGTCTGATTGGGAATGCGCTTTGCATTTACTTCGACCTGGCGTTCCGAATTAGTCTTCGGGGTAACACATTCGTGTTCAATGAGTTATCAGTCAAGTTCTGTTTCAATTCGATCACAGGTGTCCAGGGGCTGCAGTGAACACTTATATGCTACAGGGAACTACATCTCAATTTACTAAGGAGCGTATAAAAGCTTATAACTACTACATATGCGAATGATGATTAAAAGGCCGTAGAGTTCGAAACCTTAAATTTAAATATTTATGTCCAATATTTTTTTGTTTTATGTTAGAAGAGTAGCAAACGAACGTGCAGGCATTTAAATGTTAAATGGTGACTGCAGCTCATGCGTACCCACATCTAATCTCCTGTACATAGATGCGTCACTGTGGACTAAGATGGTCGCCACACTAATAAGTGAACACGACAGACACCTGTCTCCGAACGAAACGCATGAATTGTGTCACGTCAGATTATCAGCGCGTCGGCGACACCTCGCCGGTCGAACTGCAGTTCTACCGGCTATCATTCAATTACTGTTCAATATAATAAAAATGTGTATTACAAAACATCTTTACAAATTTATATTTTTTTTATAAATGTATTTTATAAATTACTTTTGACGATGTCGGTTTCATTGATACAATACGATACTATAATAACCTAACATAATAATAATTATAGACAAAAGCAAAACCTAATATGTACAAATTTAGATAGTAAATACGAGCTAAATCGAGATATAAATTCATACCCTTTGGCAACCTAACTCAAGTTTATTCATAACTAGCTTAGAATAAACCATACTATTGTTCTAAGAATAATTATATTACAGCGTTCTAAGAATAATTATATTATTAACTATTTATATAATATACGGCGGTAGAAAGTACCGGCAAATTAAAAGAGTTCGTTAAGCATAAATGCGTACACGCGCCTTATTGTATTATTAGAAAACTTACTGTATAAGCTCGCCTGAGCTCCTCATTCAATTACCGTCTGCTACCTACGAGAGGACTAACATTACGTAACGTCCTAAAATCTGCCCCGACATACGCTCTCTGCGGCGAAGCTTCCATCTGTTAACGGAATGTATTAAAATTCAGGTACACTAACAGCATCAGGAATATTCAGGGAGCTCACCGGGAGTGTGAACGAATAGCATTAGTTCTAGTAAAGCAATATATTGTTATTGTGTATGCTGTAACTTGAACCGTACGATATTCCTATAAATATTCGACACTCATGTATAATTTGATTTGACGACCCGCGTGGCGCATCGTTATCATATTCTGATACACACAGGATTCCGGGTACGATTCCCGGTCAGATCGACATCTAAAGGATGAATTTAGATTTCTGTTCTAGGTTTGGGTGTTATTGTACTCGTCTTGAATATAACCGTAGCATCCAAGACACAAGGTGTCCCAGTGTGAAGCTGCAAGTGTAGAAAGCGTGTTTGTTGTTTGTTCTGATTACTTAACAAATGTAAATATTGTAAGAAATTCTTATTTCGTAAATAAATACTTTCATTATTAATTTACACACGTGCCGGCTACCTGATGTTAAGTGTTCGCTGCAACCTATTGATACCCACATCTAACCTCAAACAGGACTGAAGCTCTATCTGAAGTCAAACTTAGATGCGTCACTAATCCTAAGACTAAGACACCTAGCTTGTAGATGTCGTGCACTTTACCACTCCTCTCCAAAACAACATACAAGTGTTGCTTCACGGTGGATTGTAAGAACATCTTCTCTTTTATTCTGTTTATTAATTAAAAGAGGTTTTGTCACACAGTGACTATGTCACCCCCGTAAATAAAGCGCTTACAACACATTGAGATGACTATGGATTATCTTATTTGGCTATGCCTCTTTCGTAAAGTAATCAGCATCTTGGCCTCCTCGGATACCGGGAATGTCAAAATGCTGATACAAACACCAATACTATGACATGCATTCAATACATTGTTATTCTGTCGTAATACCTCGCTTCAAAAACACTCTTTCAGGCATTATCTGAAATGAACCTTAGACGGAACTCTTAGTTAAGGTCGGCTACAGATTACAGGGGCGTTGCAAGCGGCTTTCATTGCGTATTTAAACATGGTAACACTGTTTGACGTCACAGACATTTCTGCCTTAAAGCGGCTGTGTAGCGCCGAGATGTTCTGGTTCGAAAAGCGTGATAAAACGGATTTACGATTCGAGACATTTCATCTTAGTCCTTAGCAGTGGAGACGTATAAATAATCAAATTCAGGTAAGGGTCAAACTCTAAATATACTTAGTTACAGATTTCTGTGGACGCCAGCGGCCGCATACCGTCAGGCGGAATGTATGCTCGGTTACTGCTGTTATTTTATAAAAAAAAATATTTAATTATAGACAAAGTTTTCTTATGAGTGTGATATTAATTACAAAACATCCGCTTCAAAGTAAATTGTTAATTCGGTATTTTTTCAAACACGAAAAAGAAAATGAATTAACATATAGTTTGTTTTTTTATTTGTGTAATATTAATCTTAATAAGACTTAACCTTATATCGGCATTGGAGACAGCTCGCTGTGATTAACCGACCTTTTATGTACCAATATTTTAGGAACATAAATATGTAGTTTTGAAGCGTCGACTTTAAAATAGATTTATTTCATCATCACTCCATTTACTTTATTTTTTTGCTTTGTAGTAATTTTATTATACAAATCGTTTTGTTAAAAAATATTTTACTAGCATACATCTAAACGTAACAAATTGAAAAAATATTTCAATAAAATTAGATCATAACTCCCCCAGCTACTCGAGGGTTGTATCATGGCCCTTGATTACATAATAAATTTGAAGAAATGGATGACTTGTACTTACCAGGTGCCCCCGGGGACATGACACACTGCATGGATGACAGAACCCCCGTATACCTAATATGTTTTTAGAACGTAAACAAGTGTTTTATGATGATCCGCGTGGCGCAACGGTTACCATACCCATCTGACATGCAAAGAATTCTGGATTCTATTCTAGGCCATTCATTCGTCTTTGTATGTATCGATGGCACCTACGGTAAAGGAAATCCTATGTAGCAAATCATTAGCATTAAGTCCACCTGATGGCGACAGGTTCCTACCGCTCATAAAAATCTCTAATCAACTCCAAATAGGATCGAATTCCTGCCTGACGCGCTCATTGTTCTGGCTCATTGGCTTGCGGAGATCGTAACTGATCTGCAAAGTTAAGCAACTTCGGACGTGATCGGGAACCGGTAGCGAATTTTCACACGCATTTTATTTTCACGTGGTTCGAAAGCCACATTAAGCAGTCGGGCAAGTGTACACCAATGGAGCTTAATAAAGGGTTGCTACGAGCCAGTAACATACCTGAGATCAACCACAGATGCGTGAAGGTCCTGGAAGACTAAGTTGGAAGCCTCGAGTTAGTATGTCTGTCTTACCACACTCTTCCAACCAGAACAGCTGGAGTTGTAAGGCATAAATACTAATAGTGGTGCCTCTGAAGTGGAACCACGAACTAAAATTAAAAGTAACTAAACTGTTATAAATATTTTATTGCTTTGAGATTTTTTTTACTCAAACTAATTAAATATTTGTTTTGAGAAACATAAATGTGGCGTCGTGGAATAATATAATGTATAATGTTTACATCGATATGTCCTACGTTGTACAATTCGAAACCACAACACGCATTCACAGCAAACTGAGCTAATTAGCGATTAATAAATTAATAAACGTGCGATAGATAATGAAGCGAGCCGGCCGCGAGCCGCGAGCCGCGAGCCGCGAGCCGCGAGCCGCGAGCCGAGAGCCGCGAGCCGCGAGCCGCGAGCCGCGCTCGTGCCCGCTGGTATTGCACCCCCGGCACGTCACTCAGCTTGCCGTATCATAATGTAGTTATCCGGAAAACGCATTCGCCGAACATTCATAATTTTACGATAATAGGTTTGATAAATAAATATTTTAACACGCAGATTTATCACCAACATTCATTACGTCACACATTATAAGGTGGTGACGTATTGAGAGTAACATCTATTGCTGCATTGTAACAGCGTTTGTATTCTTGTTTGAAAGATATCGTAGGGTAACGTTGACATGAGCCGTTTGAACGTAGTCATCACACTGGGTGGTCTTAGGTATGCATTCATCGCTATTTGAGATTCATTACAGATGTCCGTGGGCAACAGTGGTCACAAAAATGTATTTGGACTGCAAGGTCGCTACTTCTATAGTATGAAGGAAAATCATCACTGTCGCACTGTTGTGTTGGGCCATCTCTCGGAATAACAAGGATCCAAATCTAATCAAGTCAAAATTAACTTAAAACAACTTTATTCAAAATTGATTCCCTATAGAATTCATTTCCAACGTGAATAAACTGTCACCGCTTCGCAAGGTGTCCCATTTTGAAGAAGAAGTGGCTGAAGAAGCTTCAGGTGGGAATAGAGAATTTTCTTTAGAGACGTCCATATTAGAGAGTGACCAGCTCTCGTTAGGCGGGCTGCAAGCTTTTAATGGTTATGTTATAAAAAGCAATGATAGCCTAGTGCTTAAGATTTCTGTCTCTAACACTGGGAGTCCGGGGTTCGAATTTCGCATGTACGTCTGATTTTTGAAGTTATATGCGTATTAGAAATTAATTATCACTTGCTTTAATGGTGAAGGAAAACATCGTGAGGAAACCTGCACGCCTGAGTGTTTTCTCTAAAGTTCTCGAAGATGTGTGAAATCTATCAATCTGCACTTGGCCAGTTCGATGGACTATGACCTAGCTCTTCTCATTCCCGTAGTCAGCAGTGAGATACAAATGGGTTGATGACGATGATGATGATGATGATTATAAATAAAACAATATTTATCGTGTGATATCACCATAACATACATTACGTCGTAATCTTTTTAAATAAAATATGTTTTGTTGTTGAATTTCTTACGTGACTCTCGTGGTGGTACTTTTCCGTAAAACACTAATAATAATTAATTTTCATTTGAGCGTAATCGTTACATGTGTTCTAAGGTGTCCCTAAATAAACGTACTGAGGAAATCGTACTTCTACAGAATATAAATTACTTTGCCGAACGTAAATATCTAAAGT
>DWKL01000482.1:0-18670 GCA_018249415.1 Phareas burnsi | reverse complement strand
AAAACAAAAATAAATTTGAAAACGGAACAAAAACTACATCCTTTCTTACCTGTCACTAAAATAATCACGTCCTTGTTTCAAACTTCGAACAGGATGTCCACCTTTTCACCAACTTTTAAACTTTCCACTGCACTTTTACAACACTTGTTAAAAGCGGGGCTTTTACATCCATAGGAATATTCACATATAATTATTTTTGTAAATTACGAACTACTTCGAGATTTCCCTCCGCGCGTAAACAACCAAGTAATAATATTCTAACTTTCGTGGCATGCCCACTAGAACTAACACTGGCCAGCACAGATGACATACAAGTACAGCACATACAAAATCAAACGTTGCAATGTTGCATTCTTTGATTTAAATGTCAACTAACGAAGTGACATCTGAAATGTCGTATTGCCATAAACAAAATGTGTGTAACGGTTAGTGGTATTGTACTTGCATTATATATATTTTTAAGTATTTGTAACGAATATTTTATTTACTTTGTACTTTTTTAATATTATAGTAATAATTTACTGAATGATATGATGCGTCAATTATTTAAAAATAGGTTATCAGCTATGTAAAGGTTCAAAAGAAATAGTGATAACATTTTAAAATTTTATTACCGTATTCTACAAATCTACACATTTGGTAGTTTCATCAGCACTCCGAGTTTGAACACTATCTCAAATTCTTGTTAAAATGAATGCTGGGTAAAATGTTTTCCAATAGATGTTATAAAATATTTTAGTTTGTACATCTTATTTACAAACAGTCTAAATTAAGTTAAAAATCCAGTATACGATAAAAAAAATGAATAAAAATAAAGACACGATATTATTTACAAGAAAATTAATTTGGGAAAAATATAAATTACAATAGTTTAATTTATCGTATAGATAATAAATACTTATATGCAATTAAAGGTACATTAATACACGTTATTTAGGTATTAAATTTAATTATTGTTCATAGTCCTCAGAGTACTGAATAACGTTTATTTTCTTTATACTATATATTTTGATTATAAACATTACTAATGGAAGCCCAAAGTGCATTGTTTCAACAATGTAATATAACTCGGAGAAACATTAACGATGCTTTCTTTACCCGGATTTGCCAATGATTGGAATAAATTGCTTTGTATTAAGTCTAAAATATCTTTACTTGGCCTTAAGCGGCCTGGCCCCAAATATGACAGATCCAACACGTACAGTAGTCGCTCCTAGTTCAATCTGAAATCCAAAAGAAATACATCATTATATCAGTGCATTAATGATCATATTGTAAAATGTATGCGCGAGTTTTTTTTTTATATTCATACTAAGAAAATACGACTGCTCGTTGATCACATTATGCTGATTATGTTATATAAATAAGCTTAATTTTTTTTAATATAAAAAACATGTCATAAAAATTATGGTAGACCATCAATTGACTAATATTAGTACCAATCAAAATTGTTTCTGAGAAAATACGACTGCTTGTCGATCCCACTATTTTGATTATGCTATGTAAATGAGCTTATTTCGTGGCAAACTACGTTTTTTTTCTTGTATTTTGTGCCTATTATAACAAAGCAAAGTATATACAAGTCCTCTATTTTATTTTAAAAGTTACATATTTATTAACATAACAACTTAGAATTAAATTATCACTAGAAAATTAAATATTTGCTTAAAGGTCTTGAAATTAAATAATTATATGTGATTAGTTTTATTGTGTTATTGTTATATCCCTGTCATACAATATTTATGAGATGATGCCCAGAGGAAATCATTTTTTGATGCTATTGCTGCTGTGAACTTTAAAAGGATAGCTGTAGAAAAGGAGAGCTGTTATCATTTGATTATATTTATTCAAGTCTACACATATCCACACTTGCAATGTGATGGATTACAGGTGGTGAATAGTTGTAGTAGTAAAAGCCTAGTAGTAAAATTTTGGTCTCTGGGGTCCGTTCATGTAGCTCTGATTTTTCAAATATGCATATTAGCAGATTACTATTAATTGCTTGAACAGTGAAGGAAAGATGGACATTTGGTCAGAGTGGTATATGGTTGCTTAACTCTTCTCATGAGAGGAAACATGTACCTGGTAATGGATTGATAATATGGATGCTAACTTACAGCATGTTCATAGTCTGTAGACATTCCCATAGACAGCTCGATGTTATTTATATCTAAACCAAGTTTTTCACAGACCTCCTGTCTACATCTGGCAAGTGTGACAAAGTCAGGGTTGGGGCCTTTGGATGTATCATAGTCATATATGCCGATGGTCATTAAACCTTGGAAATCCAGACCTGGACAGTTTTTCAGCACATATTCTACGAGGTTGCTAGCATTTTCAGGCTCAGTTCCATTTTTTGCTGTGAAAGAGAATAATGAAGATTTTATATTTTAACATTCATTTGGATTACATGACCATTACATGACATTACCTTTTAAATATTTTAGAAGCAATTTATTGACACATTTTATTGAGTTATTTACTGATTGAATACAATTGAAAAATTCAGTAAAATAGTTCAGATAAAACTTTATTCTGTTGCAAATGTTATGGTGCTCACTTTGTGTTAACATAAGAATTAAAAGGACAATGCTACCTTCTTCTCCGCTAGTATTGATCTGTACCATAACTTTCAGTTTATCTTCTCCATTTCTATATTTGATCCATTGTTTATTCAAATTCTCTGCAAGCTTCTCTGAGTGGACAGTCTCCACCATATATAGTCCTGGAGAACCCAACAGTTTATTTATTTTATTTGTCTGCAAATGGCCAATGAAATGCCATTTTATATCTTTACATTTTTCACATAATTGAGGGTCACTGGATTTTTCGGCCAACTCATTGACATAGTTTTCTCCAAAATGCCTCTGGCCAGCCTCATAAGCTTCTATAACCAGCGATGCAGGCTTAATTTTCGACACAGCAACCAATCTCGGTGTAACTTGTGGTAGATCCTAGAAAGTAACTAGAAATAAATATTTTTTTTGTAAAATAGTTGTCGCAGTTATAAAATAGGATATATTACAGGTACCATAAACACACAAAGACAAATGCGAATCGGTATTGAACTTGGAATGGACATTTAAATTTATGATTTCAATGTATTCTGGGGAGTAACCTTTGAGCCTTCGGATAGGCTTGGTATGGCATAATGGAAGACCATGTTATGGATATGTTATGGATATATGGATGGTTATAAGAACATATGGCAAATGTGTGGCATGGCATAATGGAAGACCATGTTATGGATATGTTATGGATATATGGATGGTTATAAGAACATGTGGCAAATGTGTCATATGACTTAATTATTATTTTGCGCATAATAATTATAACAATTTTAGGCACTGATTAAAAGATCTGAGATAAGTAACGCTTCACAACCTTTCGTGACAATTACTACAATAATGCGGTTATTAAAATTTTAAAAACTATTGTTTTCCAGCACCAAAGGCATTAAATCGTATATTAAAGGAATATATTGTAAAGGGTTTTTCGATATTACTTTACTCCTTCGGGCCACAGCATTTTCAATATTCGCCAAAACAGTCTTTAAACCATTCATCACGTCAATTTCTTGTTCAATTTGAGACATTCTTCCTATCACACCGCTCAATCTCCAGATTATTCCAGATAGATTTTTTGTATAGTGACGTTTGTTATCAAGGTTCAACAATATCAATAAGTTTGACAACGACATAATCAGCTGGCTTATCAATAACAATGCAATATAACAGATTATATATATTTCAATGCGTATTTAAAATATGTGTATATTAACATTCTCGTGACTGCGCAACTTCATGAAAAAAATAGTTACAATATACATTAAATAACTTCACAAATAAATAAATTGTAAATTGAGCATGTTCTTAATCAGTACAATATGAAAAAAATATTGTAAAACATATTCATGAATCATAATGAAAATATAACTAAAAACAAAATCTGATTCTATTCGATTTTTGAAAAACCAACAATTTATCATTGATTTATAATTTTATAATATTGAAAAGTGAATATTCTGATTACTAACAGTTTTCCCAACGTATGAAGTAAACGTCAATGGTCATATTAATCAACAAGACAAGATTGATTTTTCTTTCGTTTATTTGTTGCGTTTGCATTTTCGCAACGGAAATCGCCTATTTTCCGTGTTCGTTCATGGGTATTATGCCACTATCGAGCTTTGGATGCCTCGGCTGAGCATATTTCAGCTATGAACGTGTTAGAGAAGGCAGAAAAGTCGCTGGAATATCTGAAAAGTAGTGAGGGATCGGTTAAGTGAGTACCGCAGTATATTCTATTTCTTACAGGCCAAGATCAAGGCCCGTAGAGCCTTATTTTGGTTGTTTACGTTTGCAGTAGATATTCATCATAACAAAGAAGTAATTGAGGGAATAGTGTTCAATACATATAATAGCTTTGAAAATATTGTGGTTTGAGAGTCATTTATTAATTTGTTACTGAATGAAGTACTAACTAATAATTGGTTGGAATAGTAGGCTTGACGTCGCATTGCGTCTTAAAATTAAGCAAAGATTTTATTTAAAATTCAGTTTGTTTGATTTAATAATAGGACTAGGTAAACCATATTGTTTAGTGGTCATTGTAAACCATGGATATCAATAATTGATTGTAAATGAATAGGAGCCCTACCAAAAATTGGTCCCAAATATATTGATAAGAAGTTGAAACACCTCATAGAGTATGCCTGGTTTATCATAACTTTTAAATAAGAAAATTCACTCATCATTGTACTAAATTTAACTACAAAATGAAGCAAAATTATACACTAATTGAATTCAAAATAATCTTACAATATCATATAAAACTGATAATGGAACATTATCTGTATTAATTAATAATTAGTGTCATCATCACTCATTATGCACAGTGTAATGTGTAATTACATCCTTTAAATAAAAATCAATTCCTATATAACTTACAACAGTTTCCTATATTATAACTTACTAAAGCTGTGGTGTAGTTAGGGTTACTACATAAATCTGGGCAAGACAATAATATTTGAAGAGTTAGGATTGTATTTTGTCCGGCTTTCATGTATGACTAGTTTTCTACGTAATCTTTTGCATTTGTGTAATTTTTTCAAAACTATTTATACTTAAGCTATTGTAAATGGATAGACAAAAACAAATAATAATTTCTAGTATTAAAGTTAATAAAGCACAATTATAATTTACTGTATTTTATATTTAACCAAACACTGGACTTTCTTCAGAAATTATGATGTTTTCTTATCTTTTGCAACTAGCTTTTCAATATGACTTCCTGATCTCTAGTTGTGCCTTATAATAGTATCATTATTGTTTATAATAACAGAAAAGCTTCATATAAGCAGATATGTAAACAATAACATTTTATTTTATTATTACAGTATTTTCAGAATACAAAGTGTAAAAACAAAAAGTATAAGATAAAATGTTATTGATATTATGGTAATTAATGTTTTTTAGTAGAAAAGTGTTATGGAACTTGTGTCATTTCTTCTCCATTAATAAAAAATGGACAACCATTAATATTCCAATGAAATCCTATAAAAAGTACTTTTTGAATAAAATATTTGATTTCGATTAATACTTTCTTCACACAGAGGCCATGAACTTCAAACAGCAGCGGGAACCCTTGGCAGGTGTCTTGGCGCTCTGGGGACCCGGCACAGTTGTGCCAGACACTATGCCAATCTGCTGCATTCAGCTATACCCACCCTGTTAGCATTAGCTAGCAATGATAGTGTGAGTACTGGTTTGTTTGAGTGGGTAGAAAAATTGGTATTTCTATTAATTACAATAGCTACTCACAATGTATATAGTGAATTCAATTGGAGAATTCAAGTGTATATAGTGTTTTGGGTATCAAGTATACATACATGATTGTAGAAACATTTAGATCATCACCAATCCATGTTTGTGAACTGGTCACTATACTGGCCTGACATGTAGAGGGTTCTGGATTTGATTCCTCGCTAGACAGACATCTAAATAACCAATTTCTGTTCTAGTTCTGGGTGTTTGTGTCTTTGTCCTTAGGTGTCTGGCATCCACAACACAGAATTTTAGTGTGGGGCTATCAGTATGCAAGTTGTGTTATCTACAAACAGATATCTAAATTCATAATTTATGTTGCTGTTTACCTAAATACAGGTTTCTGGATAAACAGGAATATAAATTTCTGGGTAACTCATTTCTCAGGATTCTCAAATCAATGTGATTGTTGTGCCACTTCTTTGTAGTTGCCATATGGTTGATGCAAAATGAATTCATCATCAACCATTTATTGTACCATTGTTAGGCATGGGTCTCTCCTCACAGCTGGGGGAGGCCTGGATCATATTCAACTACCATGCTCCAATGGTGGTTGGTGGACATGCATGTTAGTGGCCAACTTGTGTTGGATGTTTACAAAATGTCCACAGGATTTATAACGACTATCCAATGATAACAACCAAGATTTACAAGTTAACATGCCCTCCAAAGTACGGAAGTGTTTATGGAATTTAGCCATTAGTGTTGGTTCATTCAAATTCTAACCATGCTTGACAATGACATGCAGCGTGAGAGGCCGAAATCGTATCGACTAGGCTATCACAGCTTTTATTAACACATTTACAATATTCTTAATATGATCCACAGGCAGAGGTGCGTCTAGTCGGAGACGAAGCATTGAACAGGGCAGTGGCAGGTGGATTCGCTTTCCACTCTTATAAAACTAACATCATCCTTCAGAATCAAATAGATCCCAGTAGGAATGCGAGGTGATTTTTAAATATTTATGTATTAGGTAAATCCGTGACTTCGTTCACATAAGTTTTAAGAGTAAATAATGACACATATGAGACACATATGTATAAATGAGCTCATCGCACTTCATATCACATCAAACTATTTGTATTCCTTTCTATGAAAACATACCTAATTTCTTTATTGCCATTATTAAATAAAAATTTATATGTATACTAATAATGTAAAAAACATAATTAAAAAAATATAACCGTATTATCAATAAAATAAATAAACTCCTTAAAATACTATATAAAATCAAGAATTAACTTTGTTTCCATCATCCATCCATCAATAGCCATCATTGGACACAAGCCTACCTTAGAAAGTGGGAGCTTTCCATAGTGACTAATCCAAGTTGCTTTGATGTTAGTCCAAACTTGAATTCCTTAATGGCTAACTGTTGGCTAACTGGCAAGTCACAAGTGTAATCCCACACATACTGTTACAACTGGACATTAGATGTTATATTTCTTCTTTGTATTTTTTAAGATGGATCAGAGCAGCTCTCTCTCGAATCTGCCTTGGGGAGTGCTGGTTACGACCAGGGGTGGGCAAAATACGCTCCCAAGCGCAGACACTCTTCCCCAAGCTCAGTCAGATTGTCCGGCACACAAGCACCATACAACTCATTGTTGAAGCACTGGAGTCAAACTTGCCAAGGATACTGAATGCTCTCAATGAATATACCACTGATGAGGAGATAGCTGGTGAGTTAGTTTTATTCTAGGCACTGTGGGAAATGTCAAGACTTTTACAGGAAAACAAACTTTCAGATCCAGAACAAATATGTTATTCATCATCATTAACCCATTAATGTCTCATTGCTGGGCAAGGGCCTCCTCTCAGAATGGGACAGGTTAGACCACCACACACCAATGGAATAGTCTACCGACACGTACTTGGTCAGTTTGTACTGGCCAAGTGCGTGTCGGTAGACACACCTTCGAGAACTTTATAAAGAACTTTTAGATGTGTCCGTTTCGTTACGATGTTTTCCTTCAAAATTAAAGCGAGTGATAATTAAATTTATTAACTTGGAAGGGGCTGAAATATTATCCACTAGGCAATTTTTTTTTTTTTTTATACCGAAGAAATAACATGAAACCTATTATTTAGATATCTCCCTGACCGGATAGCCACCTGTATTTGTAAACAACTCTCAGTAGAGTCTTGAAACAGTATTGAGACACTTTAGGAGAACTCTTAAAATTGGTCACAGGTGCATTGCTATCTCTGAAGACTAATTGGAGCACTTCATGTCAGTATTTTTATTTATGTATTAAAAATTCTGAACTATATTCTGCAAAGTATTTTGTCTTACATTCTATATTATTTGTAAATCCTACCAGAAATTCTTTTAACTGTCCTCTTTCTAAAGGTTTTTGGAAGAAATCGTTGCCTAAGATAAGACCTCTTGGTATTTAACTTTTACTTTGTTGTTATTATTCTCCAACTGTGAGTACAATAATGAGACTTATCATATCATAACTAGTATGCAACACACCTCATGTTATCTGTTTCTGTTTAAAGGTAGAACCTTTGAAAACTATGTTACTATCTAGTTCTACTTATTTATAATAATTAGTAGAGAGGACCATTTTTAATTAACCCACTGCATTGTATAATTAATACAGGAAGTAAAAAATTTGTAACATGTATGCAGTATTGCAGTAAGGAAGTGTAATAAAACTTTCCCTTTGTCTTATTTGCTTTCACTCTTATGATTATAGAATGTGGTTTAATTGAAATTGTGGTTAAAGATTATGTTTCTTTTGGTTAAATTGATATATCAGTACATAAGGTTACCACAAGTTTAACTTAGAATATTGACGACCCGCGTGGCGCAGCGGTTACCATACCGGTCTGATACGCAGAGGGTTCCGGATTCGATGCTCGAACAGACATCTAAATAATGAATTTAGATTTCTTTCCTGGGTCTGTTCTGGGTGTTTGTATGTACCCATGGCACCCACGACCCTGGCAATCCAATGTGGGGCTATGAGTGTAAAAAGCTCAATAAATATATATATTTTTTATATGTACCATCTGAATAACTTATAATAAAATAAGAGGCATATTTCCGACTTAATTAGTTTGTTTTTGCGGACTGGGTTTTTTGTTCTAATTTGATATGTCTGGTTTTGTTTGCAGAGTTGTCAAGAGCTTTACTTTCACACGTGGAATGTTCGGAGCCGGCGGTCAGGCGCGGCATAGCCAGTTGCGTGGCGCATTTGTGTTCGCACAGACAACCCCTGTTGACTAACGTGTTGAGCAAGGTTTATGGTGAGTTTCGTATGTTACGTGTCATGGTTTCAACCAGACCTTTGACCTACTATCGAGAAAGTATTCGTATCGCTAACGTAAGCAATCTGTATGAAAGTTATACAGCGTCCCTACCGGGCGTAAATCTTTTTTAAAGTTTCAAGATTAACAAACGAGCGTGCAGCCTACCTGATGTTCAGTCATCACTGTAGCCCATGGATACCCATATATAACCTTAATAGGATTGAAGTCCTATCTGAGGTCATACGTAGATACGTCGCTACTCCTGAGGACTATGATGGTTGTTTCGCTGTAAATGTACCCGGTAACCGCATCACTCCAACCGAAACAAGAGTTGCTTCCTGACTTCTTGAACTAAAAGTTGAAGTGCTATAGCTCTTCCGTGGTTTGGCCCCGGAGGTACCACCACCACACCCATATCAGCCGTGTAATTACCCTTTGAGGGCTGTAATAATGGAGGTACACATACGGAAGGCGTTCTAACGTAGTTACTACTTCTTTTCTATAAAAAACGTTTTTATTTCTGGTGGTAAATTGCTTTAACAGTGAAGGAAACGTCGTGAGGAAAGTACTACAGATGTTGACATAACATTTTTAAATGTGTGAACTTCACCATTCAGCCTAGCTCAGCGTGATAGGCTTTGATTTAAACTAATCATTCAGAAAGGATAGCCATGCTCAATAGTGGGATAGAGATGGGATGTATTGGGTTTCATGTCCCACTGTTGGGTTGGGTTACTCTCTACAATTAAGGGAAGACAGCGCATACTCCATTATACTATTTTTATGTGGATGGACAGAAACAAGGAGTGTATTTCAGACGATATACATATGACAGATGATAAATTAATATGATAGGTAATTATTGACAAAAAATAATTAATGATATTAATTTTTGACAGAAAAGCTATGGCCTTCTGCGGCGGACGATACGGTTGTGATCGGATGGTTTTGTGTCATCAAAGCCATTTTCCAGTTGAACGATTTCTCGAAATTCGCCGAAAACGATCTCTTCACTGTTCAGGATTACTTAGAGGTAAGATTTATTTGTTAAAAACTAAGTGGCTCCCTCTACCCTCCCTCTCCCTCTCCTGTGTTCTTATTGATTTTATTAGTAAAACCCTTAAATATTTTTGGGTTCTGGGTAATCCTAAATAACTTTAAAAATTTTCATGTATCCCTGTTTGACCCCTCTCATTCTGTGTGATGGTCTATGCTCAGCCGTGGGACAGTAATAGATTATCATTTGATGTTGATGGCCACTCCCATTAAAGTAACTCTTACCCAAAGTCCCTCTTTGTGTAAGAGTTCTGTTAAAATTGGTTCAACTATTAAAAACAATAATTATAAGACATTAATCTGACAGCCTGTAGACTTTCCCCTCTGGACTTATTCTCCTCGCCTCCTTTTAAAAGGGGATTTTTGCTTTCGTTGCTTGGCTCTGCACGTTGTTGACTGCAGTTGAAGAATAATTAAAAATTTAAAACTTATTTCTGAATGTTTAGCATTATGTTTATTAAGCTTATTAACTTTGAAAATTACAGTTATTTGGAAATCACAGACATATATTTTTAAAATGTGCAGTCGGTATAAATAAGTTTTTGTTTTGGGGAATTGAAGTTATTTTTAAATCGCAGACATAATTTTTAAAACGTGCAGTTGGTATAAATAAGTTTTTGTTTAGCTGTACCAACTCTGCATGCACTACATCGAACTGTCCACTACGGAGCACAATATACAAAACACAGTAATGGAGTGCCTGTCTGTACTCCTGTCTCAAGCGACGGGCGGCTACCGGCGCGCGCTGCTGGATACGCATCCCAGAGTGGTGTGTTTGGATGACAGACGAACGGATAAGGGACACCGGCGGAATATTAGTGAGTATTAACTGTTATTTGAAGCGCGCAGACCGTGGCTGGTGCAGATTGTAATTGTTATTAGGTCTTTTTTTTTATGTACGAAGAGTAATAAAGGAACGTGCAGGCCACCTGATATTAAGTGATTACTGTAGGCCCAAATGGACATATGGATAATATGGCCACCCAGATTTAACATCAAATAAAACTGAAGTTCTGTCTGTGGTCGTCCATAGAAGCGTCACTACTTCTGGGGACTAAGATGGCCGCCTCCTTGTAAGTGTGCCCGACAACCGCAATTAAAGCACAGTTATATTGGTGCCTTGATTGCATTATGTTAAATATGAAAATCTTAGTTTTTAACATTATCGTGAGCGTCCGCCATAACCATTTCCTTTGTAACATAGACGCCAAAAAATATGGACAGCTTCTTAATAAGGATATACAAAAAAAAAACAATATTTTATAGCTACGTCCACAGTAACCGATCTACAAAGTTAAGCAATAACGAGTGCTATAGAGAGTTGAATGAGAGGCCACCAATCGCTATACGTAAGACGTGTTAAAGCTTGGGAGGACAGATGCCTTATGGGCGGTTTGAAAATATCCGACTCAGGTTGGCCACTGATCCATATCTTACTACGTTAATCCGCACTGGAGCAACGTGTTAGATTATGCTTCAGGTTTTCCCTGCTCGTGAGGAGAGAGTCATGTCTTGCAATTGGACACAAATGCGCACGGAACAATCAGCGCATAATAACATTTCTAGTCCTCACATACTGTTTTTTGGTTTATTTATCTACTTAGCGACAATGACAACTGTCTCCTTGTCTTGCAGGTTACACCAGCGCGATATCCGCCCGCGCCGCCCCACCGCCCCTCCCCGAAGGGCGGGAGCCCGAGCTGCTGTTCAGCGGCGCCCTCCACCTGGGCACCGTGCTGCAGTTGGCGACGCCCAGTCTGAGCGTGGAAGACCTTACTATACAGGTGATATTAATAATTAAGGTAACAAGTTAGGTTGGTCGATTCCAGTACTTTTTTGCGGTTCCGTAGCAATATGACAAAATCCTTATATTTTTTTAATATCCGTCTGTCCACTTTTTTATGACATAGAAGTAGCAAACGAGCATGCAATCCACTTAATGGTCATTGCTGCCCATGGACGTCTGTGTTCAACCCCAAATAGAATTGAAGTATTACCTGATATCGGTCATAGATTCGTCGCTGTCCCTGAGCTGGAACATCTCTCTATTGCTACACGCTTCAAGCCTGGGCACAGGAGCGTTCAACACCTCAAACAGGACTGAAGTCCTATTTGAAGTCATACTTAAATACGTTATTACTCCTGAAGACTGTCGCCTCGCTGCAAGTCGCATTGATGTATTTACGACCTTGAGGTTTATTAATATAAATCGTAATCTTATTAATCATTCCTCCAGACGCCGGATTCAGCCGCGAGTGATGCAGAGATGCCCTTGCAGGATCCAGAGCAGCTGACGAAAGATCTGTCAGAGAAACTGCAGGAGTTCGAAGAGGACGTCACTGACGAGCGAGCGCCATCTAGGGACGGTGGTCTTAAAGTATGTTGTTTTTAAACATTGAAGTAGCTAACGAGCATTTATATATATAAACATAAATTATCTTATACAATTTCAGATAAACATAGGCTCATCGACAGATGAAGATGTGCCACTTAAATACTGCGCGAGGCTTCTAGCTTCGAAATTTCTTCTGACCGGGAACAAAGGCGGCCTAATACCAGACAGGTAAGGGACAATTTCGGAGCGCCAGTGGCGTTGTAGTAACGCAGTATTATAAACTGTGAGATCGGTGAGGAAACGCCGTAGGTATAATTTCTGTGCTATCTTGTGTCTGCTCTTGTATCTTACTGCTCCCTTCAAATAGGAAAACAGTAGCATTTATCATTGCTATTATAAGGTGTGATGGTGGTGTCCTGGATCCTTCATTGAGCATGGTCCAACACATATTTGGTTGTTTTATCGTAACTAACTACACTTCTGAACCTTCAAAATGTATCCAATTTTGATTGTGTAGCGGGTATATAAATGAACACATATTTTGAGTACACCTTACATAATGTATAAGTTCCGCGATAATATTCGTTTAAAATATGCCCAATATATTTTTTTCAGGTCTGTAAGAGTCTCGGTGAAATCTTCAGCGTTGTCCTGTCTGGCGGTAGTGTTCCAACTGTACCCCCAAGCGGTCACCCTCTACTTGGACAAGGACGCTGATATCAAGTTTCAGAATTATTCTGGTAAGGATCAATATAACACTTATAGCACAAAAGCGTAAAGTTTACGGTTGCCTAAAATATTTTGTTTGAGTCCGTAGTATTTTCGGTTCATGGTTCGGAATTTGTGAAATACGCCCTCTGTTTCATGTATTTATGAGAGAAGAACAGCAGAGGAGCGTGCCGGTTACCTGATGTTAAGTGGTCACTGCAGCCTATGGACATCTACATTTAATCTTAAACGGGGCTGAAGTCCTGAAGTCTTATGTAGATGCGTCACTACTCCTGAGAAATAACTTCTTCACGAACGAGACTTGCTTCACGGCGCATTGCGAGAGCGGCGGTGGTTCCTCCCCGAACGAAGTGTACTTCTACCACCTACTTCTATTATATAGCAAAATTTGTATTGTATTTTAGCATCATCGGAAGGTACAGACTCGAACCAAGACAACATAAACGAGTTCATTCTGGAACGCAACGTTTGTTTCCAAGATTCCATCACGGAGTCGTTGAGCCAGGAACTTCTGAAAAGCACCGACAGTCAACTGAATACACAATCATTGCAACAGGTCTCCAAGAAGGACAGCAAGTCGTTAGAAAAGTCCCTAGAAAGTGAGCTTAAAAGCTCTAAGGACGTCGCCAGTAATATCTTGGATAGTAAAATGGCGAAGGATCTCGTCGCAAGCGGCCTGAGCGCTGATAGCACGAATCCGAATATGACCAATAGTAATTTCACTTCGAACTCGAATATGACTGGTAGTAACGATCACATGTCGACCGGATATCCTATGACGAGCAGTGGCGACATACTCACATCTAGCATAGATTTGGATATGAAGTTCGATCATTTCGGGGAGTCTACGACCAATTTGGACAATTTAGACATTTTAAAGGACTTTGAAAAAAAGGAAGAGAGGAAACGACCTCTGAAAAGGACGGACGAGGTCAAAAACGTTCCGATGGACGTTAAAGACGACGTTTCGGAAAGGGAGTTCGAGTTCCAGCACGTGTCGGAAGTGTTCGCGTTGTTCGAAGGTCACAATGACCCGCAGATTAGAGGTCTCGTGCGAGTCTGTATTGGGAGTTATTTGAGTGCTGCATTGGATGTGTCCCACGGGGATTACCACAGATGGAGGTATTTCAGCGTGCTGCCGAAGGAAGTCAGTGATTGTATTTGTACTGAAAAACTTGTGGAGATTCTGTTGAAGGTATGTCTTTCAATCACATTCAAATTTGAAAAAAAAGTAGCTCTAAAAAATATATACTTAAGAAGTTATATGTTTTTGGTACTGGACTACTAATTGATCAAATAAAAGTCTTTATTATCACACACGCACAGAACACACTATGTTTGTACAGTTATATAATTTTCCTACAAACGCATTCAAATAATTTTAACTATTTAAAAAGTATTAAAATTATTTGCATATATTAAGTGTTCACCAATCCATTATTGGGATTGGCGTAGCGGTGTTAAGTATGCCACAGGCTTCTCACAGTTATGGGGACACATCTGTTTACAACAGTGGGATAAAAAAAGGATTGCAGCCATGTATGCACTCAGAGCTCCGTTCATCCGTTCTCTGTTAAGAATGCAGTCTCTCTTAACGTGGCAAGAAAAGAAGTTCAACATTTTCCACTTACCCCTATGAGAAATTATTCTCTATCAGTCTCCCGCTTATTTCCTCAATGTTTCGTTTTAAAGACAGATTCTTTTTTATAGCACCCGAATACTTGGAAATTCTAAAGATTTACAAAAATTATGTCTCCTCTGTATGGTAGTCGTGGACGGATGTCTTGGAAACGGATGAATTCATTTTGATGATACTTTCGACATATGAAGTAATAAGCACTTTTAATTTTCAGGGTCTCTCAGACGAAATCCACTCAACGGTGAACCACACGCTCGTGTCTTTAACGAACATGGCGCCAACTCTATGCAACAGCGTGCACTGGTCTCTACTAACGAACGCGCTGAACGCTCTAGTCAATGTAGAGGCCAATAATTACTGGCTGTGTAGAGTCACGCTGTGTAAGCTGTATGAAAAGCTGCCTTACCAGAAGTAAGTTTACAACGCGTTCAAAGTTAAGATATGTTTAACGAAGGTTGCTCTGTGGTCTCTTTATAAGATGGGTTGTACATTGCGGAATACGAAATAATAGTCCTTTTTCGTGGATTAAAAAATTAACAAAAGGAAATAAATAAAATAACGATGCTTGTCGAAAAGTATACTTACACACACACACACACACACACACGCATATATATATACACAAGTATATGTATGTGTGTATATATATATTTCAATATCTTGACCTGGCGATAAGGCAGACGGGTCACGATGGAAAGTCGTCACCCTCACCTATAGGCATTTGCAACACAAGAAAGGTCGCCGCCGCCGCAATCGCCGACAGATGCCAGCCCGACCGGAATCGAACCTGCAACCGTCTGCATATCAGACTAGTCTGGTTACTACTACGCCACGGGAGTCGTCTGTATATATAATGTGTATTCAATTTCAGATTATTTATGCTATATCCAGAATATTACGCGAGTAGCAAGCTAATAATGGAGACCCTGTTTCGTTTGCTGAGTGCCCAGGACCAAAAAGTCAGGGTTGCTGCATCTCAAACTATAGCTAAGTATGCCATCTTTTTATATCAACAGTTTTTACGTAGTCCATATATATTTGTGTCATTATGATACATAAGAAAGATGACATTTTGGATTTTAGTTTTATTTACTAAAATGTAAAATTAATTTGTTAACATGGATCGTCATCAACCTATTAATGTTCCAATTTTGAACACGGATCTCCTCTCAACATGGGAAGCATTAGGGAACAGCCAACCACGCTTATCAAGTGCGGATTGGTAGACTTCACACACCTTAGAGAACTTTACGAAGAACTCTCAGGTCTCAGGTTTTCTCACAACATTTTCCTTCACCGTTAAAGCAAGTGATAATGAATATCTAATACGCATATAATTTTGACAAATTAGAGTTACGTGCGGGATTCGAACCCCGAACACCCAGCTTGAGAGGCCGGAATCTTAAACACTTGGCTATCATTGTTGCTTTAACACGCTGACTGCGGCGGTTAATATTCGAAACAATCCACCCGTGCGGCGCGCAATACACAGGTGTGTTTCAATATGGCGGCACACACCGTAAGCGTGCGAGCCGCATGGGTGGCGCGGACAGTAAAACACGATAGATGCGTTTGCCGCAGTAAAAGTGGTGACGTTGGTTTCTTCGAGGAGACACCGCCGCCGCCCTCATGATCCAGCGTGAAGCTTTTGTTGTTTTGGTTGGAACGATGTGGTTGTCAACGACCGCTTTTAACGAGACAACCATTTTAATTTGCAGTAGTAGAAACGCATCTACGTACGACCTCACATAGGATTTCAGTCTTGTATCAGGTTAGGTGTGGGTGTCCATGGGCTGCAGTGACTGCTTAACATCAGGTGGCCTGCACGCTTTGCGACTCTTCCAGCTAAAAATAATAATGATAAAATGGATCACGCTATGTCACTCAGTGTACCAAAAAATAATTTCTTTCAGCATAATACCGAAAATATACATTTCGAAACGTGCAACCCCCGTGACAATAATGGCGGAGGTGGCGAAGGAACACAGCAAGCTGTTCTCCTTCGATAGCACGAAACTATCGTTGGAACTCGTCAGGGATATGTACTTCTACAACGATTTGCCCGCACAGATGAGAACAGGGGAAGTGTTGAAGGATAGTGGGGCGCTGAAGCAGGTTGTGGGGGACTTGGTCGGGAGGCTGATGTCGTCCAATTGTAAATATTACACGGTAAGTCAACTATTCGGCGTTATAAAGTCTTCTGTTGGATACAGGCCTGCACTGGAGATGAGTCCATGTCCAGGAGAGTACAGGAAACTACAGAGGGAGAGAGGAGTCCAGGGAACGCTGCGGCCTATTTGGGATTACTTATGGGAAAAGGGAGAAAGATGTTATTTTAAGATACTATACAGATAATTCGGCCTTCCACGCCGGTAGCCCGGGTTCAAATAGCGCGCGCACCTCGGATTTTTAGAAATTACGTGCGTATTACAAATGAAATATCATTTGCTTTAACTGAAGGAAAACATCGTGAATAAACTTACACATCTGAGAGTTCTTTGTAAAGTTCTGGAAATTGTGGGAAATCTACCAATCTGCACTTGGAAAGAGTGGTGGAGTATGTCCTAATCTTTCTCACTCTGAGAGGAAATCGGTGCCCAGCAGTGGGCCATTAATGGGTTGATGATGACGTTCATTTACTCATATTTACTCGTAACTTTGTCCACAGCAAGGTCTGTTGGAGACGCTCCAAGCGATATGCCACAAATGGTCGCCATGGCAACATCACGGCGCGTTCGTAGACCAGGGGATAGTCGGCTGGTGCTTGGACACGCTGGACATGTGCAACAACAGCGTCAATGTGCGGGCGGCGCTGCTGGACGTGTGCCGCTTGGTTTATCCAGGTTATTTTTCTTTATTGAAGTTAAAGAAGCATTCTTTTGGCGCGTTATGAAAATCAGATGAGAATGAATTTCGTCGAATTAGACAAAAGTTGCGCCCACAAATGTAACACATGATGAAGTTAGTCGGCTCGAGTATGTGCCTCTCCCTTATCACGCTTTTCAAATCAAACTGCAGCACTCCTGTTATGCGGTAGAACCACGAGCGGGTCGACTGGGCGCGCGCGTGCGTGCGTATGTACGTGCATGCGTATGAGCGTGCGTGCGTATGCGCATTCGTGCGTATGCGCATGCGTGCGTATGCGTGTGTAAAAGCCATATGCTCGTCATGGCAACGTTCTAATTTTCTTTGAACAGAATACAGTAGGAGTATCTTCGTTATGGATAATATTATATGTATTTCGTGTGTTTACCTGTTACATGTATGCCCTTATTCGCGCTTAATACCCTATGTTAGAAATATGTTGATAAATAATACGAGATATATGAATAAGAGGCTATCATTTAATTAATGGTTGTGTTTCTACCAGTTGAAATTCACAACGTGATGCGCCACAAAACAGCAAATCGCGACATTTTCGAGCGTGACACACACACGGTCAAAGATAAATGGCAACATTTGGAGAACGAGAAACTCGCCAACTTGGCGGAGAAGTTTCTCCAAGTGACGCTGAAGATGTTGAACGTTTTAGTACACCTGATAGAAGATGTTAACCCTAATGTTCATCTCAATAAGAGCGGAATTGCTTTGCCGGGGAGCCCGGTTAGAAGGAAAAATCAAGGTGAGATTTTATATATATGGTTGCTTGTCTAGAAATAGTTTAGCACATTAACAGATATACCATAGAAAGCAACTAATAAACTAACTAATCATTACTATTATTTTATAAGTATAAATATGTATTAAGTCAATTAAAATAGTGTAAGACAAGGCGATTTGACGACGCTGGCAAGTTGCTGAAATATTTATAAAAAAATTAAA
>DWKL01000481.1:0-18680 GCA_018249415.1 Phareas burnsi | reverse complement strand
CGAACCAGAACCCAGCAGTCTTACATAGTCTATTAAGGCAGGAACAGGCGATGTTGCCGTTTGGCATTATATTTAAACATATCATATTTTTAAACGCTTGCGCTACTTTTCTAGAGTATTTCTGTACATTAATATTTCTCCTCCTAATTGTGACTAGGTAACAACGATGTTTCGACTCGAAAATGTAAACGATAAATTTAGTATTAAATGCTTTTAATCAGACATAAGCATAAATTAGATAGGTGTAGAAATCTGTTTCCCTGTCACAATGTGTAGATACGTTAAAATATTTGATAGGATAACAGCCAAGTGGCACTTACCCAGACCGATCAATCGCGCGAATTATAGCGCATTTGCTCTCTAAATAGATAACCGCTTTATGACCTTTCTTTACGGCTTTAGCCATTCTTTCTTTACGCACTCATTATATACTAGCTTTGTCTTATTCTTCATCCGTTCCATAGTGATTCCATTCCATTTCAGCATTCCATTGCTGTCCAAAGATGCCTTGGGCACATGTTCCTCACAGCAAAGTCCACCACGGTGACCAAATGCGGATTGATAGACTTCACACGCCTTAGGGAAAATATGGCGAACTTTAAGGCAACTACAAGCAACTTTAAGGCATTCTCACGATGTTTTGATTAACTGTCAGAGGTTATTTTGAATGTTTGAAGAGGACCAAACGATGTTAACTGTGCAGGCTACATGATGTTAACTGCTCACTGCAGCCCATGGATACCCATATCCAACCTTAAACAGGACTAAAGTAACATCTGAGGCTAAACGTAGATACGTCACTACGACTGAGGATTAAGACGACCGGCTCGCTCCAAGCGTACCGGTAACCGCACATCTCCAAACACAAGAATTGCTTTTCGCCGAACTGTAGTTCTATCACCTATTAAATAATTTTAAAGTGATAATTAATTTTAAATATTTACATTCTTTTGAAAATGAAATTTTAGCTTTTATAATACGAAAACGGATATAAAAAGATCACATCCAGTTTGTTTTGTTCACGATAAAGATACTTAATATTTAAAAAACACGACACTATTGTTCCTAATATAAAGTTAGTTACATACAACAAATTCTGTATATAATGTTTTCACGTTGCGTCAAAACTATTGTTGTTTTTATTCATAATAAATTGTATTACGCTGCGCTCAGGGTCGGGCCTAGTTCCGTAAACTTAGTAGACATCTAATAGCGGTATTGTCATTGTCGCCTAGAAATAGATTGTAAAGATCCTGCACTGCCGACATGTTGATAGAAACGCTTGTCACGTCAAATCATGTGGAAAAAATCGTATAAGTACGTGGTGGTACTTGTGTAAATTATTCACATAACTCGTTTTTCGTTTTCGTTTTGTTTTTATTAACTTGTTGCCTAGTGAATATGTACTTTATTAGAGGTTTTTTTTTTTAAATATTTATTTAATATAATTCGATGTTACAATCATATGCTGTGAGCATTTGCGCTACGGGATATAGTTAGTTGAGGTTTGATTCCGGAGACACCATTACCAAACTTATTTCTGCTTTATGGCAATGTTAATCGTTGCCGTGTTCTTATTTCAAGGGTGTAGTAAGGACCCACGAGACGCTGCAACTTAATCCTCAGGAGTAGCAACATATCATGGCTGACTCTTGGTCGGACTTTAATTTTATTAGTGGTCGATTACAGATGTCCGCTGGCGGCAGAGGCCATGTTAGATTAGATGGACTATATACTCCTTGTTACTTCAATGATAAAAAAATGGCATTGTCTATGTCGTTGTTATCATATGTCTAGAGAGAAGATAATCGATTATGCTGTGCAGAACTAACATAATTCTATAGCATGTTAGGTTTTTGAGCGTTTTAAGAAGCCGAAATCATGAACTAATTGTGTAAATAAATATCCAGGCATTTAATGATTATTGATTTTGACGGTTCCATGACGGCCTTACAATTAATTCTAGTATCATAAAGATATCGAAGATAATCAGTGATTCTATTACAAAGTTATGTTTACGATGTTAGTTCATAGATTACTTCTTTGTGTAATTTAAAATTGGTCTTCATATAGGGTACACAATGCAGGAACTGTATGAAACATTTTTGTTTGGCGTTCATTTCCTTTATTAATTAATTATGTTTGGTGGCGGTAAGATAGAGAATGACACGCTTAAAATAGAAGGAGCATTTCGACTATATTTTTGAAAGTTAACTAAATTAAAAACATTCCTATGTATGTATTATTAGCTCAAGAATATTACGACAACATAATAGAACCGACTGGTCGGTGTTAAGCTTCTAATGGTTCCAACATTACTTCATCTATTGGTCCTTAAATGATTAATCGATCGTTAGCTATTACGACTTGAAATTCAGTTTAAACCATCAAGAAACCAAACGTTGTTTTTACACTTTGAACCCTCTATATGACTCGTCCCGAAAAGTCTGAGATTGATAAATATATATCGATAATTACCGTTAATTATTGAGTGACGAACATTTTATTACTCGCCACGGCGGCAAACAATGATGCGCGTGAAAGGGTTAAGTGTTTTACGAAAATAAAGGCTACAGAACGGGCACAATGACTCAGATGGAATTCAGCGGTGCCCGCCATACTGTGCTTCGTCGGAATCAGAAATACAATCCTAATTATAATCGCACGCATCCGTCCAGCACCTCAATCGGTCCCGAACGCTCCAACAAATGTTCAGATATTCGGAACGTAATTTCTGCGGTTTGTACACATAAACGAACGATACTCTACCACGAGCTGACACTAAGATGTACACGGGAAACGCGCAAACCACGCGGTGTTTTCGGTTTTTCTGTTGGCATCTGTAAACAAATACCACGACCTTGTTGTAGAAATAGACCAAAACAAAAATTAACGTTATGCGGTGACACTGCCTTCCATGTACGTAAATGTTTATACCTAAGCCTATCGTAAACAAAGAAGTGCGCGGTGTTAATAGTTGACGCGTAACATCGAGCTGTCCAGTCCGTTAATATAATATTGCCTCGAATATTTCCAGTGTGCGTTGAATTTATAAATAAAGCAAGAGTATTAGCGAATGGAGAGTGGCTCGTAATATGTATGTACATAGGAGTAACATTGCCGCATTGCGGTGAGCCGGCCATGTGTCGACACATCGCTTCTGCCCTTTACTGGCGCACCACTCAAATACCTTTTAGAATAGACACGTTATGATTATGTTTTTTGATCATTCTATTGGAGACGATGTCTTGACTTCAAATATGGATTAGAATAATTTAATACTTAAATGAATAGCTTTGTAGCATTAATAAAAGTAATCAAATGTTCAGGTATAAATAAGTTTCGTAATTACCCATAGCCCCGCAGCCTGTGTACATCGTGACCGATCAACAGAGTTAAGGAACGTCGGGCGCGGTCGGGAGTTGGATGGGTGACCGCTGGTGGCTAAATTTCGTCGCACGTGGAGGGAATTTTAAGCTGTCGGTCCCAATTGTTATCTTTGGATAACAGTCGTCAAACTATATGGGTCGTTTAATTAGTAATAGCGACATGGGTTGGCTCCTAAACCATATCCACTCTACCTATCTGCATTGGAGCAGCATGGAGGAGTATATTCTAGGCCTCCTATAGATTTGCGGTGAAGCCCGCGCCCAGCAGTGGGTCATAAAAAGGCAGCCATTCAGGAACTGTAAATATTCAAATTGATTTGATGTCTGAACAGTACAAAACATAGAACTGCACATACGGTGTATTCACCTGTACATAACCTCTTTATCAGACAAATTGTAAGAAGTCAGTCCTTATCGAGGGTTACTTTCCGGGTCAGGTAGTTCGCGTTCCACACAATGATTTTGGAGTTACGAAGGAATCGTTAACCGGTGTATAAAAGAATTTGGAATAAGTTTTGTTGTGTCCCGCCTCTGACGCGACTGTATCGAGTTTGTAATACATTAGCCGGGCGTTGATTTACATGACTACGTATCGTGGGCGCGTCTATTCATAGTACTAATGTACTAAATATAGTACCGATTTCTTATTATTTCTCGCGGCTGACTCAGTGAGCGAGTGGTTTCCACTTTTAAATGATATGTTTTAATTCGTGTGCATGTACATAATTGTCCTATTCTAACCATTTTTGGGATAATATAAAACTTAAAATAGACATTTAAATGTTAATTTGAAACTTTTTTTTAACTTAACGAACTGCGGCGTGTTACGAGTTATTTATTCGTCATTTAAGTTAATTACTAGCTGTTTGGCTCGTCGCTTAAACAAAGGTGCGTTATTGGATTATAAAAATAAATAAATAAGTAAGTAGTTAAAGTGGTTGAGCGCAGAGGTGTCTCGTGCGCACACATCTGCCGTGCGCCTGCGCAGGCACGCGCACCCAGTGCACCCGTCAATAACGGCACCAGTTATAGGTGACGGATATTGACGACGACTGTTTTATAGAGCTCTATGTAATATCAATTTGTACGTATTCTAACACAAAAGTAGTATATAAGGTACACTTCTATATCTATACATACATAGGTAAATGTATATATCTATGTTCGGACTATATCTCATGTAAATGAGTATGCAGTCCACCTGATGGTGACCCATGAATATTTGTAATCAATCCTAAAGAGGATTGAAACCCTATCAGAAGTCTAAGTCAAGTCTCGATATGTTCCATCACCTTTGAAACATACATGTACTAAGCTGGAACATTAGTCGCCTCGATTTCTGCAATTGTTTCATGGCAGAAATATAACATCTTGGCATTTATTAGAATCATCTACTTTGTAAATGTTTCAAAAATAATATTTTTACGACGATCGAAGAGAGGTGCGCATTTGCTGCTGACCAGATGCGCACACTTCCCACTCGTCGGTCACGTAGCGCTAGTTACAAGTGGAAAAACATTATTCGAAATCTTTTTACCTTCTTGACTATTCAAGTCTATACTTCAATAAATTATTAGGAAATATGTATATATTATACTTTCTACCTACTTAGTTCAAACTTCATGAACGAGTTATATATTTTTATAATATAAAGCAGCGATAAATACTCCCTTTGTAGATTACTATTAAGAACTTCACATAAACGATATAAACGTACTTACAAAACAATTTAAAATAATCGTTAAATATAAGCATTTGCGGCGTAAAATCGCCTCTGCTTATGATTTGCACCGCGAGTCAGCGGGTCGGGAGCGCGGCTAATTATAATCGACTAAACATCATCGAGTGCTCGTAACTTAGGGTCGCACCTCGGAATGTATTTTTAAATACGTTTTTCTTCATTCACTTCCTACCTAACATAGGCGATCTTAGTATGTACGTGGTTATTCGAGTTCAACGCGGGTTAATGAACGCGCCTTATCACTTATTTAGTTGCTTTAGAATAACACTTTAAATTAATTAGCTCCAAATTTACTGTAAAATTAGTTGATTTAATTATCATGATTAAAGCGGTGACCGTACGATAAATGTTTTATGATGGTAATTTGTGATCCGTTCAATATCGGATCAACCCTATACGTCTTACGTATGCGCTGGCCGGTGCATGTTCAGTTTTTGCGTTGCATTGCGTGTTGTCACATAAACGGATGTCACAATGAGATACTTTTTTTTAATATTATTAAAAGTAATAAGTACCGTGAGTTACTTAAATTTCTCAACCTGTATCTGATTATCACCATGGCCAACCGATTTGTCGGACATGACAAATTGATCGATTGTTGACATCGTGATAAGGATCTAGCGGTTATATACGTAAATTTTAAATAAGTCATGTGTCATAATAATTAATCTACCTACTCGTGCTCTATTTATCCAACATCTTGGGTCGTTGCCAGTCATTCTAAAAACCATACATGATCTCGTTCAAATTTGCCTTAATAATTCCCCGGAACACTACTCGGATGTAGCATGAAGTTATTTAGTACAAAATGATTCTCTTACCGAGAGACTGTTCAACGTCTATTGTTTTGCATAGGTGTGTAAAATCGGAGTTTCCGTCTAATTGATATTAAAATTTAACACATTGTTTCTATTTTATAAGTGACGTCAACTGAGATGCGTCAAGAACACGTTGCTCTCCCCGAAAGCTTTGTTAGAATGCCTTATATTGGAACCCAGAACGTGAACTCGGAAGGCAGCTGCGCAAGCGGTGCTTCTATGCTAAAATATATTTATGTACTTATAAAAAAAATGTATTATATTGAAAAAGTAAAAAGTATTGCTTGGGTATTGTATTCGTTGCTTCCACTTGTGAACGTTTAAGCGAGTTACGTTAGCGGTTGCGCTTAAGCGAAGCGGTGGCGAACGTTTTTTAATCTATCCGGATTTTTGGCGAATTTTAATGCGTGTTCCGTTATAGTAATTCCAGTGTGAAGACGCGCTCGTACATTTTTCTCTGGAAACGTATCACCTTGTCGCTGGGTAACTGGTACTTACAATTAAAAAGCGAAAAGAGCGTGGATTCCGCTGTGAATTTCGAGAAATATCGACGGGGTCGACGAACCATGTCGACGCACCGTGTCCGCGTCTTCTCGCTTCGATCTTTTTTTCTGTATTTTTGTACAATGCGGGCCATTTATGATGTGATTTAGATGCTGGGATAATTAATGCGCTCTGAGATCATTTTCAAACGAGTTGCGTTAACGTTACATCGTTTATAAGTACGATACAACGATAATGATGTTTAAACGTTTCAATTGGGTTGGGCCTCAAACCGTTTCAACCTTGCCGAACTTAGTTGTTCGGAATCGATGTGCCGTAAGACTTTAGTACATACGAGACATTTTTGGTAATTTCTCAGTTTTGGGAATGGACAGTGTTCTATAGAGACCTATATGTAAGTTGAGTTTTGAGCTATTTAATAATTGTTTACTAAACTCTTAAAGTCGTATTATATTAACAAAAATTAAGGAACATAACAAACACGATAAATTAAATTAAAAACAAAAATCCCGCTGCAAAAACAACAAAAATGCCATTCTGTTTTTTATTACATCTTCACCCCCGCGCTCGTGCTATTAAGACGAATTTAACAACACCTCATATGTAAAAATGCATTAAGCCGTTTCGGCCGCAGCCCTTGCCACAGAAATAAACATACATACATACACTCGAAAACAACTTCTATTGCAGTCGGGTAAAAAGAAGGCTGAATACAATAACGTAAATGAATTTATCATACGATCAATGTAAACATTATGGTTTAGGTTGAGCCCGAGCGCCGCGGTTATCGTCTATCGAGTAATTGAGATTAATCAATAGGATATTACGCAACTGAGGGCCATTGTACTTGTTCCTCTTTTAATAGTACCTATTACAACAATCAAAATTAAATGTATCCCGTACTACTAAATATTTAAGTATTAATCATTATCATCAGTTGATCTGTACTGTTAACGGGAATATCCTGGTCCTATGGCTCTATATTAAGTTGAGCTTGTAGTCCGCCGCGCAGGTTGGTAGATTTATAGAAATATCTCATGTAGGTCCCTCGAGATGTCTACCGGCACTGTCGAAGTTAGGGATAATTTTATTAATGACATTAGTCATTGATACATATCTTAAAAAATACTTACGTTGTTACATGGCATTTCCTTGCACTTTCTTTTTACTATTTGATTGTAGTGTAGTGTATTGGTTGCTGCGGCTTTATACTCTACAATATTTCAATAGGGTTGTCGGAGCTTTTATATTAAAACGATTCATAAGATCTGATTTTAATTACTTATTAATATTTGGTCTATCTATGGATCACAGATGGTCTCAATGAACGAGGGTAGTTGTTTCATGGCATCATACCTGGAACTTTATTTGAATTAAGTAAAAGCACAGGTAATTTTAAAATTGATATGACAAGCTATGAAATAAATACGACAAAATCAAAATCACTCGTTAAGTGAATCTATCTCCAAATGCAAATTATAAAAACCCAAGACGCTTGTTATGTATCTCTTTTGACGAGCAATAAATCGTCAGTATATTTTTCATGCAGATAATTCGGTCACAACTCATCGTGTTTCTTAGTTTTTTGTTTGCGTCCGAGATTCTTGGAGAGTACATCGATCGATTCCAGTAAGTACTGCGCTGAGAAGTGTGGCTTAAGATTCGTGTCTTAAATTATGAATGTTAGAGTAGGTAAATCATTTATCCTTTTTGTTACTCAAGCCATAAAATACGGTATTAGGATCTTATATATAAATGAGTAGTTAATGAATTCGTCATGTTAAAAAATGTGCCGTATACTTACTATAGTTTATCAGCCGTCTTTACGTCTAGTTTTTGTTACTTCTGAGCGAAAATATGTACGTGTCAGAATAAAATATGTATAAGAAAAATACCCAATTAATTGAAGAATAGCTTCTATAGTCTTACTTTATTTAGTAGGTATTATGTGCAACGAAAGTTTGCCGATTTAAGTAGGAATGTCTAATAGAGATGCCTTTGAGGTAACCTGATGGTACTACTGGACTCCGGTCAATTACTAATCGGCTCGTGAAAAAGGTATTAAACGGTGGGGATTACCTGGCACGAGAGGTAGTTTCATCGTGAGTCTCTTTCCGCATCCGGATCTCCCGGTCCCATGGGGATTGGGGATCTACATAGCTCGGGAAGTTCCAAGAACGCCGCGAACAGTGGAGTCCTTTAGAGATCCTGCCCACATGCGCTGTGGGCGCTACATACGTGCGTGTGTGCAATGTTGGTGGCGAGAGAGAAGGGGGGAGGGAGGGGGTTAAAAATGTAATTATGGATGTTATACAGATATTCCTATGTAAAGGCATGTAAATGATGTAAAGGCAATTGAGATTGTTGTCATGATTTTTCGATACGTAACAGGTACCCAACTGTAGTGATAGTAGACTTATTCGTATCTGCAGTTGAACTGATAACGGCCGGTATAGCATATTTTGGATCCTAGAACGGTACCACATACAAATCTACGTACGAATGAAGCATTAATTTCATGGAATTTCCAATAAGGAAGATATCGAAATAATTATAATTACATAGCGCTTGTTGATAGGAACAATCTATTTATACATACGAGTTCCAAGTATGTCTTTGTTTTTATTAAAAACCCACTATCGTTACACCGCAGTGTGTTTGACCGCGTAGTGGTGCAAGTTATTGATAAACGCCGTACTCGGCAACTAAAGCAAGTATAAAAATATTTTAAACTCAATAAAAAAGTTAACATACGTATCCATTGCAGGTGACCACTAGACGGTTCGTTTGTCGATGACCGGTCACGCTTTCCTCTACATCTAAAAAGCCCACCTTTTCTCAATAGTTGTACTGTGTTCGTATATTAATTAAATTAACGCCTTACGCAAAATGTGTGTACTGTGACCTTATATGTACATGTAAGTATATTTGAGTAGCGTTCAGCGGTGGAGGCGAACAATAAAAATATCAGCGACGTTGAAATAAATAAAAAGAGCAGCCGGGCCAGGTGCGGCGGGGGCAGGTGGAATAATTGGCAATTCTTTGTCTCGACCGTGCACCAGCGACGAAAACCTCCGGCCACATACCTTAAGTCAGTGATGTCTTATTTTACGACTTTTCAAATTAATTTCGCGTTTCGGCTCGTTCGACGACGACAAAAATTTGTACGTAGGCACTAATGCATTATCGCGACTGTACCCAGCTCGGACAAATATTTGTGTATCTCGAACCGAATCAAATCTACCTAAATTCGCAATGTCGGTGTCAGAGTAACAATCTGTGAAAGGTAAGTAATTTTATATGACATACAAGGCCTCTGTGTGTCACCGGCGAAATCGTAAAGTATAGATTGGTGATCGTAAAATATGGTTTTATTCGGTTGCTGACATTGATTAGATCGAGATGGTAACTCGCGTGACTCACGGCCAATTTTCTTGAAAAACAAGTCTGCGGCAGAATCGCCGTAGCCCTTAGACTTAGCCGTATCAGCGTTGTGTTTATTGAAGAGCTTAACGCCATGTTTACATCTGGAGACACGGTGATCGAAATGACCAATAACATAGTAGTTTCGAAAACGTTTTATTGTTGTAGACATCGTTTGCGTCTCTTTAGCGCAAAAAGTTGAGTTCAATGTCAAAATTAAAAATACAAAACTCATTAATTATATTTATGTTATGCTACTGAACGTTGGTAAAAAAACGAACACAAATCCGATGACGTGGTTTTAACAGTCTAACACTATGATAAAAATCAAATAGCGATAAAGGAGTGTTGTGATTAATTTTTACTCGAAAAAACATGTAAATAACAGGGTAGATTAAAATATGAGTGAGCTAATTATATTGTTACATACATGACGAGTTTCAAAATTATTTTGCCTGTTTTGATGCTATTGATATACTCACGTGTAGAACTTTTTCACGCAGATTTTAATTTAAATATTTTGTGGAACATACTGTGTGTTTAATGTATTTTATTACAATTATAGGTAGACACGTGTGTGCAGTTTATAATGTAGAATCATTAGAGTAGTAGTAGTTGGAAAAACATCCCGCCCTTATCTTATCAAGCTGCGTATGTGATAATTTCAACACGAGATACGAGGGTGATAGTTGTTCAGTTTAAAATTTAAATGAATTGTGACTAATCGTGTTGGTATCGGACTTTGATCATACATCGATAAATTCGATAATATTATTATTTTTACACCTTGCGCCAAAATACACGAATTTATTAGGTACCTATTTATTGTTTTTACCTCTTTGCTGTACTTAATTTGGGTTTTATAAACGAGAAAATTATAAAAACTTGAAATTAGAGAAATGTGTGAACAAAACGCTACGTAAACAATTTGAAAACGTAAATGGGTAGTCAGGCATGTTCATTTAATTTCCGCTGTCGCAGCTTTATTTCTAGAACGGAACAGAATATATTCGAATAGAGGGGAACAGAACAGGAAAATATGTCTATTTCCAGTTTACTCATAAAGTAAGACGGTAATTTTAAATAGATTTTAAAATAAGAACAGGCATTGATGTCGCTTAGATCGATAGCGATGAAACGCATAGTTATTACACGATTAGGCTTTGTGTCCGCCCACATTTACATAAACGGGCCGAATGTATTCAGCGCCGGTAATTAGACTTGCGTGCTTATTAACTCTACTATCACAGATGTCGTATGGACAATGAGGATCATAATATAATCATTGTATCAGTACATTGCGAGTGTCAACGTGAGTGAAATTCCGGAAGACAGGAATGTGGGTGAGGTAACCCCATTCGACCGTGCACATGCGCGGTGGTCGCGATTTCTGCCGCAACCCGGCAGAATTGAAACGCGTGTCCGTCGCCACAGTGGCCGTTTAGCAGGTTTTTATCCTCAACTCGGCCGCGTGTTAGCCTCATTGTGAGTAGATACGTACATAGCAACTCGGTCACTTAGCTAGTACGCATATTATCTCCATTTGCATAGTGCGGACGAGTAGCGGTGTTCACTTCCACTGCTATGTATAACACAGTTGCGCTCGAAATGCACGAAAGTGCAACTGGATTGTCGTTAATCCGTTAAATATGTAGATGGGTGCGAAAGTCAAATTATATATTTAACTTGATAATTAGATAATATCAAATCATTTGTACACGTTTATACTTCTCTTAGTAGTTTGGAGTTTATTTTTTTTTACAGAACTGGCAAACAAGCATGCAGTATACCTAAGTGGTCACTGCCGCCCAAGGACGTCTGTAATCAACACCAAATTGAATTAAATTCTACCAGAGGTCGGCCACAGATGTGTCCTTTAGAACTAAGTTGAAATGCCTCTAGTAAATATTTCTGCCCTACCACAGACAACCAGAACAGCAGCGCTGGATACCGCTATTATAAAATATAGGTGTGGCATAAACGCTCTAACCAAATATATACGAATACACCCAAACATACCAATAATATAGAACATGTTCAAACATAAAATCTTGTTTTCCATAGTTCACTGCACTGTTGTCGAGTGATACGCATTTGCAGACTTGTAGAAAGGCACAAATTAATTAGGTAGACTGAGCTAAGGTCCGTTATCACGCGACAAGTTAAACTTGATACAGAGTGATAAGTATGTATTTACATTAACATAATTATTAATGCGTTTGTACGTTAAATTCATTATCAGTAAATGTGCGTCAAGGTGTTAAGCGGTAAGGATTGTAGGTTTAATTTTTACACGTGGATTGATCATATAGGTACCTATCTACAATTTACTGTGGAGCAAATCATCATCAAGCCATTATGTCCCACTACTGGACGCGGGTCTCCTTTCAGAATGAGAAGTGTTAGGCCATAGTCCACCACGGTGGCCATGTGCGGATTGGCACACTTCACACACCTTTGTGAACTTTACAATAAACTCTCAGATTTGTAGGTTTTCTCAGGATGTTTTCTACCACCGTTAAAGCAAGTGACAATCAATTTCTAATACACACGTAATTTCGAATTAATCAGAGCTGCGCGCGGGGTTCGCACCCCGGAACTTCAGTGTGAGAAGCCGGAATCTTAACTACTAGGCTATCAGTGCTTTGCAGTTAGTAAGCACTATCTAGTTACTTATCTTGCGTGTCGTAATCATACCAGATTCCAGCATCACACACTTAATATCGTCGTCATCAACCCATTACAGTACTGAGCGAGTCTCTCAGAATAATAAGGGTCACTCAATAATCAACCACGCTGGCGATGTGCGGTCTGGTAGACTTCACACACCTTGAGAATTTTATAGAGAACTCTCAGGCATAGGTAAAGCAAGTGACAATTAATTTCTAATACGCGCATAACTTACATAAAACCAAAGCTGCGTGCGGGATTCGAACCCTGGAGCCCTAGCGTGAGAACCGGAATCTTATCACCGAATCCTAGGCCGAGATCTTACCATTAGTCTATCACTACTATATTAATTCACTTCTGATAACAATAATAGTTTATAAGTTGAATTGATTAATTGTAGTCGAATTAATTGCAGCCCCCTGCGAAAGCAATTCGGTTTCGAATCTTAGAGACATTTGTCTCCTTTCGAAGCCATGAGCGCATTTGAAATCAATCATTAGCTTTAACAGTGAAGAAAATCAGTCGAAGTAAGTCTACAATCGGAGTGTTCATCATCACCATTAACTCATTACTGACCTGCTGGTGGGCACGAGTCTCCTCTCAGACCACTTGGGCCTTAATCGCCCTGTCGTATTGTAGTAGACTCTACACACCTTTAGGAACTATATGCAAAACTCTCAGGCATGTGGGTTTCCTCGCAATGTTTTCCTTCATCCTCAAAGCAAGTGAATTTGTAACGTCCTTAATCTTCGAATACATAAGTCCAAAAGTAATCGGGCTATCCAAAAAATTCACAAGAATTAAGCCGTTTAAAATTCTTATATAAAACTGTTGTAGTACTCTTTTTACATTTTCATTACATTGTTACGTTTATTTACATAAGATACGTTGTAAAACATCGCTGTAAATTGCGGAATAAATCGGGTTCAGATGTAGAGTTTGTAACGGTGATGATATTTATTCACGTGTCTCTACACGTCTTTTAACTATGATAATAAGTAAATTTTTGCAAAAGAAATCTAATTTACTATTGAAGCTGTCATTATTTAGGAAGAGAGGTACTTTTTAATTTATGGGCTTATAGAAAAGGCGTAGAATAGCCTAAGTTGCAAATTATGAAGTTGTAAATTATAAAATGACGAGACCTTCTCACGATAAAATTCATAGATTAAAGTCGTGTTTCAATTCAGATAAAAAAGATAAAATTTACGTAGTTTAGTATTATTTATGTATGTAGTATGAAGACGTAATGAAGTATATCTTAAAGGATTTAATGAAATCCAAGTACATATTGAGATAAATTATATAGTACACAATAATATAAAAGGTTTCCTTTTAAAATATAAATGTTGTATTTTTATTTTTAAGTATTTTCAATTGACTCAGTCCTTTTAAAATTAAAATACTAATTACCCGCGGGATTCTAACATTTTCAGTGGAATAAAAATCCAAGATAATTCATCTCGATGTCAAATCATTTGTACATGGGTTCAAGTTTAAACGTCATTGAAAGACAAACATCCAAACTCTTAGATATTAAATAAATAATTATGCAACTATTTTACTTTGCAAGCTACTCATATTTTCATTATGTAGATGATTCCATATCTCATCGATCAATTTATCGTAACGAGACAATTAAATTCTGTCATCGCACACATAAATCATCTTATGTGACTAAAACAATTAACTAAATAAATAATATTTCTTTGATTAAATACTTGATTAAATACCGTACGATCTTGATATCGACGTTTAGAAATAAGCCAAACTTACTATAGATTTCTGTTTACCGCTTTACGTGGTGAAGCTGGCCGCCAACTGTTAGCGGCTAGTTTTTTTTTGCCTGTGGCTTATTATAAGTGTGAATATGATTTTTATTGTATCTCTATGACTAGTAAGCTCAGTACGCGTAAAAATACGAGATATTTGGCTTCAAATATTAGATAAATTGGTATTTATTTATGCATCCCTCTGATATGAATTGCATTCCTATAACATGGCCTTCAGTTATGTGACCAAATGCTCAACTGTAGAACGTAAATGAGTTGGATCCTTTTTTGCCTGTTATAAATAAATTAAATATTATAAGAATACTTCAACAAATAAACAAAGTACAACCTAAAATTACTGTGAGTACTTAAGTGTCACAAGAACAATCGTAATGTTGCTAAACTTATTTTTACATAAAAAATACCATGAACGAATACCTATTTATTTTATACTATACAATAAGGTATTAAGTACTTATATCGATATCTATCACACAGTGCAAACCTAACATCATTTCCATGTTTCAAACGCATGTCTCACGTGACTAATTATTGCCAGATTATTGACTAATTATAACAAATTATTGCCAGTAATGAAAAAAGTATACAAAATTGCAATAACAATTGCAGATATCGAATTCTGGTCCACAGTAACGGTCGTCGGATAACATGAAACGTAATTCAATGATAATGACATGTAAACACTTTTGAAGAATTCAATTATGATCGTGTTTGTGTGTACAGGTGAACTTGTTACGTTCGGTACAAAACACTCGTTATATGTACTTTGCGCGACATTGGACTAAACGCGCAATCACAACAATAGCTAACGACAGGGCTGTCAGCCACGCTACATGTTCAGAGTAGTTCAGACGGACACGAAAAATTAGCATTTTTACTTTTGCGTCGTTAGTTATGCAATTTTGCACATAAGTAAATGAATTACTGTTAAGTTCCTGTATTCTTCCTCCAGTAGCAGTGATAGCCTAGTGGTGAGATTACGGCTGTTCACGCGGGTTTTGGGTTCGAATCATTCATCATTAATGAATGATTTTTCCCCAAATGGAGCAGAATACTGAAGTATACTAATAAACTGGTGCATCAAGCGTCCTTATAGTATATGGGAAAAATAGACATTATAAGACAATATTTAACAGAATTTTAATGACGCGTAGAATATCAAAAACTAGTACTCGCAGAAACAGTAAGCTGTAGGTACTTTGAGATAAGTCATTAAAAGACAATTAATTTGGTGGGTACAGCATAGTTCAATCGGTGAGACAACGCCGCCGCACGGTGGAGTCCACGGTGAAGTAATTGTTCTGTTTCGATTGAAGAGCTGTGGATGTCGGGCACACTTATGAGCGAGGCGACCATCTAAGTCCTCGATAGTTGTGACGAATCTTCGTACGACTTCATATTGTTTCAGTCTTGTTTGACGTAAGACTTGGGCGTCCATGAGCAGTAGTGACCGCTTAATATCAGGTGGCCTGCACTTCTATTGCTATTTTTCAAACATAAAAAAAAGTTCGGTTTCAGTCGAAGAGCTACAAGGTAGCAGCTTTTTTGGTAAATAACAGTTTTGTTTTTTCACTTTAAAATCAATTTTTTCCGAAATATACGTAGGTTGGCAACCCTAAATATGAATGAATGTCGTTCGCATACGAGAACGTACCCGGATAATAATGTTTGTTTTGCTTCCGTCACCGTGGATCCGCAGTAAATACGCTCGCCTTTTGTTTCTGTCTCGCTTTGGGTGGATCTTAAGCCGCTCAAATAAGGAGGAAAGTCATTTGACTTGTTTACAAAAATCATACTATCACCATTATATTCAACCGCATTGCTACATAAAGCAATGCGGTTGAATATGATATGAGAAACACGTGAATTTGTGCATCGCAGTTCAAAAATGGATATTATATTTCCTATGTGCTGTAAAAATTCCACCATCTCCATTTCGATATAGATTTAGTTTGCAAGATAACAAAATGCCTACTACATTCATAGTCCCTAGGAATCAGTGTCGACACATACATAAAACTAAGACCCAGAGTAAATATACTACAAATATCATTTAGATATTTGCTTGGTCGGAATGTAACTCGGAACCCATTGTATCTCAGATTGGTTTGGATTGGTATAACTGCGATATTTACTCCGATTAATAATAGTAAATTAGTGATAAAAACCTGGGGTTTCATTAGTTCTTTTTATATATAATAATAAAACATATTTAAGTATATTCGAAATTGTTATCATCATCAACTCATCACTGTCCCATTGTTGGGCACGGGTCTCCTCTCAGAATGAGAACGGTTAGATCATAGGAACAAAAAGTCAGAAGTGCGTATTCGAACCTTGGCCCCCAGCGTTGGAGGCCGATATCTTGTCACTAGGCTGTAAGAGCTTTTTTATACGTATACGCGACTGAGGATGGATGCGAAAAGTTAATTTGAAACTGTTAAGCTTCCAAGCGCCTCTATATACATGGCAAGCAACGTTATGTGGTCTATGGCTTATGGATTCCCGATAGCTTGATTAACTCGGTCCGCATTCAGAAGTAATTGTGTTAGGCATTTCCATAAATTAGCAAGACAGTTAATTAGGCTACTAGCTTTGTAATGTGCCGAGATACGACTATGTATTTATGTATATTTAATAGGTGGTAGAACTATAGTCCGACAAGGGGACACCATCACCGTCCTCACAATGCCGTGAAGCGATTCTTGTGTTTTGGCTGGAGAGTGGTGATCGGATACATTTACAGGTGAGGCAACTATCTTAGTCCTTAAGAGTAGTGGCGTATCTACTTACGATCTTAGACAAGACTCTGATAGAGGTTAGACGTGAACGTCCATGGCCTGCAGTCATCACAATAGGCCTGCTACAGACGTTTGCTATTTTTCTTAACATAAAAAGTATTATCGTAATACAATTAATGCTTATGTTTTAGGATTTATCATTATCAACCTATTAACATGTCAGTGCTGATTCATCATGATCATCATTATCATCCTATTGACATTCCAGTGCTGATTCATCATGATCATCATTATCAACCCATTAATGTCCCACTTCTGGGAACGGATCTCCTCTCTGAACGAGAAGGGTTAAGCCATAGTCCACTACGCTAGCCAAGAGCGGATTGGTAGACTTCACACACCTTTGAGATCTTTCAGATGTGTAGGTTTCCTCACGATGTTTACCTTCGCCGTAAAGCAAGTGATAATTAATTTCTAATACGCACGTAACTTTGAAAAATCAGAGGTGCGTGCGGGATTTGAACCCCGGATCCCCAGTGTGAGAGGCCGAAATCTCAACCATTACACTATCACTACTTATGATATATTATGATTATAACGTTAAAAGACTGTGTGGTACATACAACAGTCCTTGTCACACTTGCACATAGTTATGTGTGCGTGCTCGATTGTTATTGTAGAGTATATGCAAACACCGGTAGAGTCATATGCACTAAAAGTTGACACAGTACATACAGAATTCAGGTGGATCAGTTAATTACTCTAAACGATTACTGAATTAGCTTGTTACGCTATTTTGTACATATAATCGGCTAGAGAAATGAGATGACCGACTTTTGCACGGGAATGGTTATTGGTGTCAACACAGCGATGTTTCTAATTACTTTGAGTGGATGCAGATGACATAATAGTTATTTCTCTTTGCGACAAGTGGATGAAAATATATTTATGTTGTTTTTTTCTTTTCGCTGTTTGTGTTATTTTTATTGATTACATAATAGCTTGATATAATCGTTTGTCCATTTGGTGCATAAAAGTTTGTTGTTGATATAAATCAAAAAAAAAAATTCACAGCACAATTAATTCTGACAATGTGACAATTTTATTTTTAGTTTAGTTTAATATCTAGACCTTTTCCAATCTATTGCCGAATCCCATATATCCTGCTTTTCGACTCTTAATGCTTGTCATCTATATTTCGTTTTTATATGAATTTTACAGCGTAATCTCTTATCTCTGTAGTAATTTTAAATGGATTGCTTTATTTATTGAAATTATTAATTTGAATTCATCATGTAAGCAGTACAGTATGGAACGAAAAAATTACATGAAATAGCTTTCACCGTGATATTGACCAAGCGACTAGAGCCGTAGCCTTCGTAGCCGCAGCTTCGTAGACCCCAGTGACTTTGAGGTAGCAAGTGTACAACTCGGGCGTATTCTCCCTGAATTAGGATTTGTTTTGTGGCATAGGCAGTGATAGCGTAGTTGTTAAGATTCCGGCATCCAGACGAACAATCGTTCTACCACAGGTGGTAGAACGATTGTTCGTCTGGGGAAGTACCACCGCCGCCCTCATAATCCGCCGTAAAGCAGTTGTT
>DWKL01000480.1:0-18692 GCA_018249415.1 Phareas burnsi | reverse complement strand
AACCTCAAACAAAACCGAAGTTCCGTTTGAGGTTGTATATGGATGCGTCACTACTCCTGATGACTATGATGGTCGCCCCACTATATGTGTGCCCGGCAACTGCACCTCTCCAACCGAAACACAAGAACTGCTTTACGGCGGATTATGAGGGCGACGGTGGTACTTCCCCAGACGAACGATTGTTCTACCACCTATTAAACTACCAATGCACCCCTCCCTCAGCATTCCTATATACTTATTCCTTTGCCCAAAGGTCGTTTGACAAAGATCACTGCTTTAGCGATAAGACCGCTTTTTCTGTATGAAACTTTATTTCTTTCTTATTATCTGGTTCTTTTGGCGTGCACAATAAAGGATATCGTATTGTAAGACTTGCATTCTCTAATACGACATGAAATTTCTTAAGACTAGAGTTTGACTTTTTTTTTATCAAATTTATATTTTTTTTATTAGTGTGAGATGATTTATGATTAAATAGTGTTTAGTCGTATATGGAGAGACTGCAACCATGGTCACCACACACTGCACTACACAATACACTACACAATTCGATATTATATCATCGGTTAAGTGTTAAAGTGACATCTCCGTTTTTACATATTACCGCCTATATATACTTATTTTTATAAAAAATATTTATTATCTCAAATTCATTATTAATACTAAATTTCGCATTTGCCCTTAAAAAGTTGTTTTTAAACATGAGTTTTATATTTAACCGACAATATTGTCGGTGTTGCAGGCAGCAAACAACCGTCCGCCAGATGTCAAGTGATCTTGGTCGCCCGTGGTCCGCCAAGCTGTTGTCACAAATTTGATTCAAATCTTACTTAAGGTCTCACTGATGCGTCACTGCCCTTGAAGACTAAGTTGGAACGCCTCGTATTAATATTATTACCTACTCTGCTAGGTTTTATATATAAATAACGCTTTCTCCATTCATAGGTCCATGTTACGATCCCCTATATGATGGGTGCCATGAAATCGAACCTGGAATCCTCTGCGTGATAGGCCAGAACGGTTACAGCTACATCACGTGAGTCGTTGTATATTAATAAATTCGAATTACTTCAACATCTTAAATTGGAGTACTGGCCTCCGGGAAAATAATAATCATTGATAAACATCAGTTACATATCTTTGATACAAGATGGTATTTTTGATTACATGACCATAATTGTGTTTTGACATGAAATGAACAATGACTTCGCGCTACTTCATGGTGCCATCTGTTAAACGATAATATAAAGTGTACAGTTAAAGGCAGATAAATAGTTCAGAAAGTTCACACTAGATAGTACTAGCTCCGCGGAGAAACGACATTTGTACTCAGTAAATAATTATGATTGCACGCGCTAGATGGCGTTATAAGAAGCACCTGATATAAACAGGCTATTTTATCACATATATAGAGAGCCAAATAATTAACGGTTTAATTTTTCTGTTTCACGTTCACTTCAATCCTAGCGATAATCTGTAAAGGTGCAAAAATGTGTCTCGGGAGCAATAGATTATTTTAAGGGCATCAATGAAATTTAAATTAAACACGTCTTGATTCACTAGATGTCGTTTTTATGCTATAAAATACTTAATAAGAATGAAATTTGATAAAAGTTCATCTGTCCTCTGTACAGGATAATTTAAAATAGTGTCTATCTTTTCAAAATAAGAACTATTTTCTAAGCTCCTAAAAATATTTTTACGGAAACATTATTATTCATAGGACAAGCCTAAGTGGTTTGATAAATTTAAACATATGGGATGTTAAAATTAAAATAAAATAAAAAATGGCGTCTTCAATAAGAATGTTTCGGGCGGCAAATTCGATTTAAATAGTTTAGTACTTTGTTAGTGAGGTTTGTTCCTAATTAAATTTATCTCGTTATCTTCAGAAGTGAGAGGAGATAGCAGAGTGGGGCAGAGGGAGTGAAAATAAGAAAATGCTGTGTAATCATGTCTGCGTTTATTTATAAGTGAATAAATTAATGGCTGATGTTCGTGGCTACAAGTTTCTGGGTAAGTTGTAATGACAATTCTAAAACAATCTATGACTTTACAGAAATTATTTTGATACTAAAATGTAACGTTTCGTGTATACATTCAATCTAAAACAATTATTTATATTTAACATTTTAATTCTCTGAAACAAAGCTAGTTACAAAGAGTTATATATTGTTTCAAGTTTTACAATTATACATTTCATGCCTGCAATATATTTATATATCTGATCGCTCCGCTAGTTTGACAGTTTAGCTAAATATATGGTGCTATAATTATGTCTATTTCGGCGTCACTTTCATATACAGTTAATTTTAAATCAAACGTAGATTATGTCTCACATTAAATGTACATTTTGAGAAATACAGAAAAACGCATATCACATAGGTACAAATCTAGCCATGGCACCTAACAATTACTTAGCCACTGTAAATGTGATTTACAAGTAAATATCAATAAACATCAACAAACTAACGCTACCGGCGCGGCGCGGGGATATCAGGAACAGTTGTAAATATTCCATATTCAAAGTAAATATTCCATATTTAATAGAAACCTAAGGATAAATATTTTTTTACATTTTGTAGATGTAGCAAATCGGCACGCAGCCCGCTCAGCTCAATGTGCTCAGGTTATTGACATTCATTCATCATCTTTAAATATTATTATGTTGAAAGATATGAATCAATAAATTCTTCATACGTTACCACTGGGAGGGGAGAGTATTCCCGAATATTCCCCATTCAGGTATCGACGATACTTTCTCCGCCCGAGCACATTTTCAAGATACCCCCGAATTATTAATATTACTAGCAACAGTATAATATTAAAAAATATTATAATTAAATAAAAAAGATTAGTAACGTAAGTAATAGAAATTATTTTCTGTTTTAGCATTTACGGGCAATGACGGGTATCCACGACCGCAGCGACCACTCGGTGCCGGGCGTGCCGGGCGGGCTGGGTGCGCTCCTGCTACCCCCATTGCACGAAGAACGCGAGCGTCCTCGCACCTATCCCCGCCGCGACAGGCGGCCGCGAGACCAAGCCTTACTCTATGCGCTCAGTTTTGGTGAAATCGGCGGGATTGAAACGCAATGCGAGCGTGGAGCTGCGCCAGCCAAGTGAGGACCACGCGCTCCCGCGCTCTCCGGAGTCATTCAATTATTTCAGTGCGTCTAACTGCCGCTCGGGGCGCTGGCGGCCTGCGGATCGCCGCTCTGGGCGAATGTCTCGGTATATACTCCAATGGGCAACATAAATCAATTAAAAAGTCAAATACCGTTCACGAGTCATATATCTGTTTTGTCGAGTGTTGATATCGAACTTCGGAAATATGGAAAGATAATACATCGAAATATTCCCGAGCCACTCTCCCGACGATCCATCGACCGACCAGTGGGGGGGATCGTGTCCAAAAATATAAAAGCTATAAATGTGAAACGCATAATACTAGTTTCCGAAACCTAGTGGTCCCGCGGCCGCCGCGCGCCGGTACTCGCTACAAGGCAACTTGTTACAATACAATAACTATACCATTTACAAATAAGTGTTAAACGTAACTTCACTATAGAACGGTTCTTCACAATAACGTGCGGTGCTCGAGCGCACGTCGCCGTCGTCCGACGATACAATCAATGCTTTAATCGTTAATTGAAATTTCCGTGTCTGTAAACCTAAGTATTTTATCTATTAATTACGGTGATAACATTATAAGCTCAAATCAGATAATTTATTGTATGCAATACAAATAAATATGAAACAAAACATTGGAATTTAAAATCGTCGTTAATAATCGTAAAAAGTCCGGAAATGTAGGAAACCAATTATTCCTGTTTATAAATGTGCAAATTTATAGATAATCGTAATTTCGCTTCCCCGCAGAATATAACGTGCCGCTGCGATCGCTGCACGCCTACCTTCTTATTTTTAAACACTCGACATCCGTTGCACAACCACAACGGTTACTATTGGCTGACACTCGACATTAAGATGTCAAGCGGTAGGAGGGTACCTTAACCCTTTGACTGCGGCAAACTCACCTGTCATGTTTTACTGTCCGAGCCACCCGTGCGGCTCGCACGCATACGATGCGTGCTGCCATACAAAAACACGCCTATTGTGTTGTGCGCCTCACGGGTGGATTGTTCTGTATATTAGCCGCCGCAGTCAAAGTGGCAAATATTGAGGGCGGTTGCCTGTAATTATGAACATACCCGCGTCCGGTATGGTTTGCATAAAATGAATAATTCATGGCCATTCCACAATCTTCTTGTAGTCATGCTGGAGTCCACCGACGTCCGCGAAGTTAACATTAGTTCGTGTAATTATTTCTTAACGTACCTAATACCGTTCCGAACGCAGACTAAATTGAAGAGACATTGCGACTGAGTGTTTACGAATGAGCGGCACATTCGCTCCGCAAGCCAAGACATTGCACGAATCGTCAGCTACTTATTTCAGCGATGTATGGAAGTGCATAAACATTAGCGAGTACATCCTGCGGGGCCGCGGCGCGGTGAGACTAGAACCTAACGGGCGAAGCGACCGCACAGAAACACTCTCCGCCGCCCCCCCTACATTCCACTATAAATTATGACACTGAATCTATAATTACACCCATATACACTTCTTTATGGTACAACATATTTATACACGCCCTAAACTTTAATATTTATCACAATATTTTATTATAAAAATCTTAGCGAGTCACTAACTAGACAACATACAATAATTTTAATGACTTTGCCACAGATTACGGGCCGCGGGCGGACAGCGCGCGCGGCATTCGAGTCACCCACAAACAACCACGAATCATCATCTTCATTATTGACGCATTCTGTCCCACTGTTGGGCACGGGGCTCCTCTCGAACCGAGGATGGTTAGACCACAGTCCACCGCGCCGGCCGAGTGGGGGATTGGCAGACTTCACACTTCGACAACTTTCTTTATAAACTCTCGGGTACATAGATTCCCTCGCGATGTTTTCCTTCGCCGTTAAACAAGTGAAAATTAAATTTTAATACAAAATATAACTTCCAAAATATTAGAGATGCGAACAGTTACGAACTCCCGGACATCTAACCCAAAGGGCCGGAATCTTACCACTGGGTTATGTCTGTTAAATGTTTTTAGGCTTTTAGGTTAAATTTTGTATAGTAACAAATATAATACAAATATATCATAAGAGTTAACAGTTTCAATCGTAAGTCTGCCATCTCCATTGTTGGTCCAAAATGATATTTCTATACTAGTTGGAAGAGAGAGATGTGCGAAAGACGGCACCATTGTAAATGTCACTGAGAGACTCGCAAGTCACGTTTAGTGACTTTCATTTACGTTTGTGCTGTGTCCCGCGGGGCCGGACCGCGCGGGCGCGCCGCGTGCCCGCCGGCGGGCGCTGTCCGCTTCGCTCCGCAAGCCGTGGCCTCAACATTGACTATCATTCCTTTTGATATAGCATGATATATTTTCGATACATTTCAACACGACATAACTATCGATTTTGAAGCGGATTGCAATTGTTTTCACGATTACATCGTTCTCTTACAACATAACGCATTTACGATTTACTTATTACACGCCATATAAAATTTATCAAAGTCACGCTATTCTATTCGAGGCCAAGTCACGACGAGTACGAGCGATACATTTTCCAGAAGCCGGCGAACGGCGTCCGCCGGCTTCGACGCGCCGTCGTCGTGCGGTCGTCCGATAGAATAGTGTAATCTTTTTACTAATATTCTTTTATAATCTATATAAATTAGAACTTTCACAACAAAATTCAGTTAAGTTCAAGATTCCATTTCCAGTTACTACTAGCAAATTATCCCTTCATGCATGTGTCCACTGTTAAATATGCGTATAGAAGCGACGCATACGTTTCGAGGAGAAACGGGTTGACTACGTGAAGGTCCTTGACATTCGCATCGAGACCTGCTCCGGGAGCGCAGTTGCGGCCGCATACAGCGTGGCGACCGTCTCGGTCCTTGGGAGCAGTGGCGCACCTGCGGACGCTGGCAGATAGGACTTCAGTCCTGTTCGCCGTTAGATGTAGGGGTCCATGGGCTGCGGTGACCACTTAACATTCGGTGGCTTGCACGCTCGTTTGCTTCTCTTGTTATATCCAAATCCATTCAATCAATTGCGGAGTTGGAACAAATAGGTGCTTGAAGTGAACGACTTTTATTTATATATACCGTCCGAAGATACTCTCACCGACGGCCGACACCGCAGCCGGCCGTACTAGCTTGGTGAACACCAAGCTGTACATCCCACTGCTAGTACGTTGTCGGTAGAACCGAGTGAGAGACAATATCTTCGATATTCATGCACAGACGGATGGACGTAGCAATAATAAAAGTACTGCATGTCCAGTGGCGAGCGGTGTCCCACGGCGAGATGCTATACCCGACACCGATGCAACGAGTCGCACAAATTTGCCACAAATGAGCCACGCGGCGAAGTTGCTGATAGATTTCATACCGGGCAAGCATGAGCGCCGCGGTCTTCGCCATCATTAGTTAATAAGATCTTCCCTACCCTAACAGACGTTACCGTGTAAGTATGTGACGTATAAAGCCGTCACATCATACGCGCCGCCGTGTTGACACATGGGTTCTAAATGGACGAACTGACAGACACACAATGTTAATAGACGGCGGGAAACGTTCGACGAGGAGACGGAGCGATTATTTTAGAGATGCTGGGTGATGTGGCAGCGATGGATGGTAACACTAAGTGTCCGTAATATTCCACTATCGAAATTTACTACATCTTTTACTAAAGGTATCATTTCTGTCCGTTACATGAAGCAATGTTCTGTCATCTGCTGAGTTTAGTTAAACTTCCTACGGAAAGACGTAAACTCTGTTCTAGTACGAAGTCCCGATTGACACATCGTAGAATGTAACTCTGCATGTTTCGTGTAAATTGTAATATAAACACACATTGCATCAAGTAATAAATCATTATTTAAAAAACTAGACGCAATACAAAAGATACAATTGTTCCACGTACAATTAATTTTCGCGCCATTGCTTTAGTGTCTAAATAATTTAATCATTGAAACAAAGAGTGCGTGTGTCAGTGTGCGCGCAAGAAATGAAACTCTGTAAGTTATCGATGCTTTATATGAAATTCAATTAGTATTTTAAATAATTAAGATAGGAGGGAAACTAAAAATATATTTCTTTATCGATTTAAAAAGGAAAACTATATTTTATTATTGATATAGCGCAAATGGTATTAAGATTATTTCATTTTTATTATTACCATAATAATTATTGAATTTCAGTTATAACTGATTCATCGTTAAATAGAAATCAGAAAAAGTGTTCAAGTCGCGAGTCAGTGGCGAACAGATATGATTTACTCGATTATAAATTGTTCGTAATGGTAATAATCGATATCTTTGCGATTCAATTGTAATCCTCCGTCAGTGTACAATCCCAAAACAACATAAGGGCGGTAGAAACGTCACCGTGCGTACATCTATCCGCGCCCGCTCTCGCCGCTGCATCCCTTCCCTGCGCGCGCGCATGTCACGCGCAACCGTAACAACACAAGAAACCACAGAGGGATAAAATACAGTAGGTATTTTATGTACTGTGCCAGAACTTCGCAACACCATCGGCGCTCGCACACCCACAGACGCGCCCTGACTAATTACCGGCCTGACCGCACAGTGTCTGCCTACCGAAGTACCGCAGCATTTGCTCCGGCAAGCGAATAGTATCGATCCACGGGAGTCGCGACACACGATATAAAACTCGAGTCGCCTCTGCGACGTCAACAAACGGAACTTCGCATGTCGAGTAGAGCACGGTGCGTACGCGTGCGCGCTAGACGTCGAGCTGCGGGCGGTAGGGCGGCGGCTGCGGCGCGTGCGGCGGCGCGTGCGGCGGCGGCGCCAGGCGCTCCAGCGGCTCTAGGTCGCCCCGCGGCGCGCGGACGGCTCGCGGCAGCCGCAGCGGCACGGGCAGCAGCTCGGGCATCACGCTGTGGTGCGTCACCAGCGCCGACAGCGACGCGAACTCCTTCGTGAACCCCTGCGGGCGAGGGAGGACCCACATTACCACTTATATGGTGCGAGCTGCGGCCGCACTACATTTATAAATATTCTCGAATACGATTTGAGCCATATCTCTAAGGACTAAATTGCGACGATTTGTAAACGTGTCTCTCCCTTACCAATCTTTTCAAAATTGACCACAACAGCTATGTTTTAGTAAGGTTAACAGTCAACCGCTCTGTTATGATAAAATTAAGTGTTGGATAGAGCAGAAATAGGGGTGACGGTTTTGCCTCCACAATCGAACCGCCAAATGTTTTAACTCCTTAAACTATTGCATTCGTTTATATATACTTATTTATTATATATAAGTGGTAAAACCGTTGAGGACGGTGGTATTAGAGAGAAGAAGAAACAATTTTGATATCCTAAGTGCTGGATTGGAAAAACTCGTAGAGCCATCCAGGATAGCAATTTTTGAAGAAGGGAGAAGGGGAGGATGAAGGGAAAGAGGTGGGGGAGGGCAACTTTAATTCATTAGGCGAATGGATTCATTCATTCATCATTCATTGGAGAGCGGCGCACCTTGATCTTGTAGCCCTTGGGCGTGCGCAGGATGAGGTAGTGCGCGATGCCGCGCGGCGCAAAGTCCCGCGGCACGCGCAGCGACAGCGCCAGACAGCCCGCCTGCGTCGTGCTGGCGCGCACCAGGAAGGCGCCCGGCGCCTGCGCGCCCAGCACCTCCAGCGCGATCTGCGCGCCGACACGCATACCGGTTACCGCTTGTCGAGTGATATTCCTTTATACATTTTAAAGGTGAGGCGATTTCGATCGCTCTATCAATTCGATATGAACGTATTTCGATTTTAGGATTTCGTCATGTTTTTTCAAACGTTACAACCTTTTTATTATGAGACTATTGACACTATTTATAGATTAAATTTGAAATTAGGTATACAATACTGATCTGATGATATCTAAGATGTAGAAACAAAAATTTAAATGCTATAAGTCATCCTTTACAAAATAAATTTATAAAGTAGGCGTAATTCTTTTTCTATATGTCTGTAATATCTAAATAAAATGTCTGTAACATACGGACAGACAGACAGACGGCATGACAAAAGTATAAGTTTACCAATTTCGCTACAGAACCATAAAAAATGTACGATAACGTTCCACATTCACGTATTATTATGCAGATTATATTATATTAAATTAAAAACGACGATAATCCGAGACAGTCGGAGCGAGCCGGAGCGGGCCGACGGTGGACGGCGGAGTCACCTCTCGGGGGATGCCCTGCTGGAACCAGGGCGCGTGGCGCAGCTCGGGCTCGGCGCGCGCGTTGTTGTTGCCGGACGCGCGCGAGGCGCCCGACGCGCCGCACGACGAGCCGCCCGACGACGAGGACGCCGCGCCGCACCTGCCGCGCCCGCTCATTATATTATTCAAGTTATACTTCTATTGGCGCGTTATGAAAAAATATAAGACTGATTTTTTAAGATGCGCGCACACCGTGTTGTACGACGACCGCACTTCTCCAACTGGAACACAAAAATGCTTCATGCAAAAAGAGGCGGCAGTGATAACTCCTCGGTCGATGTATAATTCTACCACCTAAATACACTTTATTGTAAACGAGCATGCAGTCTAACTGATAATAAGTGATCAGTTTAACATTGGAATTACAAGTCTAATAGATTTGACGACAGTACTTCCGTAGTCGAACTACGAAGGGTTCTAGGTTATGGTAGAACTTTTTGTGGTTCGACTTCAGGGACAATGGTTACATCTATTACTACTGCACCTGGTTGTAGGGATGTAATAAAAGAGAGTCTAGCACGAAACGATACAATGAATCCTCAAAGGTAACAACGCAGATGTAACCGATCTTTAAAAGGAGGTTTTTTATTAAATATATGGTTCAATGTGTGAAAATGATTGGCTGACAAAGAAAAAAAGAAAAGGGTTGACAGTTAGTCGAAAAACACGGGAATATAGCGACATCGAGGTTGGACATAAGATGATCAAATCAGGCAGGTTAATTGCAACACTGGTTGATAATTGTATTTGCTAACCTGGTGATGGAAAATATAATAGGACTTTGCATTAACATGGGTATTATTTTATTAATTCTGCTTAGAATACTCTTTTGTTTCATCAATCCATTCATGCCCCACGGCTGGGCACGGGTCTCAGAATGAGAAGGTGTTAGGCCATAGTCCGCAACGCGGGTCACGTGCGGTTTGGTAGACTTCACACACCTTCAAGAACTTTACAAAGAACTCTCAGATTTGTAGGTTTCCTTCACCGTTAACGCGAGAGATAATTAATTTCTAATACACACGTAGCTTAGAAAAATTAGAGGTGCGCGCGGGATTCGAAAGCCCGACAACCATCGTGAGGGACCGGAATCTTAACCCCTAGGCTATCACGGACGCCCAACACATAAGGCCGGATTCACATCAGGCTATCACTGCTTAGATCACTAACCCGTTGCTAATGTTGTTACACTTGCGGAACTCGGCGTCCAGGTCGCAGGGCAGCGTGTCCATGCGCGACAGATGGTCGCGGTTGCTCTCCCGCGTGCGCGCCTCCGCCTCCGACGCCTCGTTGATGTAGCCGCCGTTCAGGCACAGCGGCGCGTTCGTTGGCCTGCAACGGTAGACATGCGGGCGAGATTTCAGAAACGTTATTGCTTAAAGTATAAAGTTACACAGCTTTAAAGTGATTTGTACTCGTATATATTGAGCAAGAATGAGCCAGCTTTGGTTTTTTTTAATTTTACAAGCATGTCCTTAAAAGGATTAAATATAATTTCTTAAATGAATCTGTTTGCAACCCTATGCACTTTTGTGAGAATTGGCTTTCTCACAAAAGTGCATAGGGTTGCAAAAATCGTAAATTTCTTCTGAGTTTTACAGCAGCACCAGCGTTAGATGTTGTTATTGGACGGACCAGCGGACGTACTTAGGATCCTTTCCAACTTCGACACCAAATTTGTATATCTTTCTGTGCTATATTTATTTAATGTAATATTGTTCGAAATCGACTTTCGATGGTATCAGGGCCGAACCGTGTAAACGGTATATCTATAATATACAGTGACCATGCAAGAGTCCCTTATGTCTATTTTTTTTTATTTATATGTTTAAAGAGTAGCAAATGAGCGTGCAGGCCAACTGATGTTAAGTGGCCACTGCAGCCCATGGGCACCCACATCTAACCTCAAACAAAACTAAAGTTTTATCTGAGGTCGTACGTAGATGCGTCACTACTCTTGAGGACTAAGATGGTCGCCTCGCTGTAAGTGTGCCCGGCAACCGCGCCACTCCAGCCGAATCACAAAAACTGCTTCACGGCGGATTGTGAGAGCGGCGGTGGTACTTCCTCGGACGAACTATAGTTCTACCACTTACCAAAACCTGATACTTCTACTCCTTATGTAACAAAATTGAGTTGGTATTCTACTCACGTGGTGGGTGTATCCGTTACCAGGGGCGTGGCGTCGTCGTCGGAAGGCTGGAGCAAGGCGCCGCTGAGCCCGAGCGCTAGGCGCTTCATCAGCGGCGGCCGCTCCATCCTCTCGAGGCGCTCCCCCAGCCGCCGGTAGCAGCTCAGCTCCGTGGGGGAGTTCCACTCCTCCGAGGAGCTGGGGCTGGCTTCGCTTGCTTCGCTTGCCTCGCTCGCCTCGCAAGCGTCCAGCTTCGAGCCCCCCATTATGTCGCATTGCGTTGGGGATCTGTAAAGTTTGGATTATTTTATAAGTATGTATCTTTTTGGATATTTTAGTCTGAAATGTACCTTGAAACCATTAAATTAAATTCTCGTTGACATCAGTGCATCCATTTTCAATATTAATGCATACATACAGATATCATACAGACAAAAAATATTGATTGGATAATTTTTATTACCATGCTTGTAAACATATTGGTTTGAATATTCTGGTCCGTTAAATCATAATTTGGCAAAGGAAGATGTCCCATGAGACTAGGCGACCATGTTGCTCGTTTTAGTTCAGAATTCCTAAACCAGCTGTTTATAAGACCTTGGTAGCATGATAGCTAGCTTGGTAACTTGGGACAAGATATGTGTAGCGCCATCTTTTATCGACTAAGAGGAGATTTTATATTACAATAAGACGACTTATTATTGATAAAGCAAACGAAAGGGCAGTCGACCCGTTGGTGAGTGAACACTGCCGCCTTTGCCCATCTGTAATCAACTTGTAGTACTACTGAAGTCCTATATAAGGTCAGTACAGTGCGTAGCTACCCCCAAGACTAAGTTGGAACGCATCATGTGAAACTTACATGAGACAGTCCTCCTTATCACACCATTCAAACAAAAACATAACGGCGTTTAAAACTGGTATTGTAAGACAAAAACAATGGTATGGTTAGATTATATCTAGCTATACCTGTCCAAACAATGTGGGTAGTGGTGCGTGAGGCCGGGGAGCGTGTCCGGGGCGCGCGCGCACGTTCCGCTGCTTAGCTCTTTACTCTGTAACAGAAATTTACATATCCTCATCATCGTCATCCTCATCACCGTCATCCTCATCATCGTCATCCTCAACACCGTCATCCTCAACACCGTCATCCTCATCATCGTCATCCTTATCACCGTCATCCTCATCACCATCATCAATCCATTGCTGTTCACTGCCGAGGGGACGGGACTCCTCTCAGAATAACAAGGATTAGGCTTACCACGATAGTCTAGCACGCCGGACAAACACGGATTGGCAGAGGAATTTGAACATTTTTGAAGACCACTTAGACAGGTAAGTTTTCTCTAGATGTTTTCCTTCACCGTCAATCTAAGTGAGAGTCAATTTCGAATCAAAGGTTGTCTAAAAGAGATCGCTTCACTAGCGGCAAGGCCGCCTTTTATATACATTAATGTGCTTTATTATTATTACGTATATATATTTATCATTTATGCGAATCAAGAATGCCTATTATATTGTACTTGTCAATATGAACTTTGGTTTGTCACAAGTTATTATATAACTTGTGTTAAAACCCATATGAAAACATTTCATAAATGGTTCGATCAACTGCTAACCAAGTCCTGTGAACAAAGATATTAAATATAATAGGGTTATAGACTGCACATTAGAAACGTTGCGAGGATCGTCCATCACAGGACAGATCGACTTAGTGGCGTGTGGAATAAACTAATGCATTACGATATATTTGGCTTATCCGATCTGTCGATACTCGATACTATATATTTAAATGTCTTTGTCTACAACAGATTTTTTGATCCTGAATGTGTGCCGCGTCATGAGTATACAGTTTTCCACATGCGATCAAATATATTTATATTGACTTTCCTTAATGTAGCAAAATAAATGGAGACAGTTGTAACAACAAGCATCCAGATACAGAAGTGACACTCAAAACGAACAAAGCAGATAAAGGCTTATAAATATGCACAACTAAAATTATAAACCCAAAATAAAACCACTTCTTATCGTAAATGCTTTTCACAAGGTATTAAGCAATCATTAGGCGATTTATAATCCCCATTCATCACATTTAATTCTATTTACTGTTTATTAAAGACACATTCTCGTTAATCCCTTTCTTCGAACGGACAGTCGAAATCCCGTTTCGGTGCTAAGCGCCCAATAAATCAGTCCACGGAACATTCCTCCACCGGAATGTGAACCAACCACGTATCTCAGAACAATTATAGTGACAGAATCGATTCACTCATAATGCTCACAACTGTTACAATACAAAGGAATTTGGACTTTAAACAGAGAGTATTAAGACTCAGGAATTTAATTCTGAATTGGGTAAGCAAAACAATTGTGACGAATTTTCAATTCACTCATATTTTAACCCACTGAATGTGGCGTCACGCAAGTTGAAACCTTATGTCTGTGACACCTAAGTACTATTTTGACTGTTAAAATATTCCTTTTAAAACGAATTTGGAGAAACTTTCCAATGTGTTAATGTTTCCCATTCCTGTATTGGTTAGGGTATAAAATAGGCAATTATTACCCTTAATTTTAAATTTAAAAAAATCCAAGAAGGCGCAAATGAATGATTGTAGAATATAAATTCATATAAAACCAGAAAGATATACCTGTAACAAAGAACTCCGAAAGTATTTCCATTGTTATGTTTCTTCGCCATTTATACAAAAGGTATTAAAGAGGAGTTGAGACAGTTATCTTAATTAACAAGTGATTCGGATAGAATGGTTTTAATTACTTTCTTTTAAACGGGGGTTGAAGGAAGGGTAACGGTGTAAGGCACAAAAAGTGTAATGGCGATGATAAAATTTAGAAGTCAAACTAAACTGCCTTTGTTTAGATACTTAATCGTTTTTTACATACTAAAATAGTGTAATAATTCTTTTGAATATCAAACTATTAAATCTTATCTTTGTAGCGAAACTGATGTAAACTGAGTGGTTTGTCTAAGCAGTGATAGCTTAGTGGTTAAGTTTTGGCTTCTCACATTGGAGGTCTACGGTTTGTTTCTCGAATTTATATGCGTTTTATAAAATAATTATCTCTTGCTTCAACTATGAATCAACACATCCCTAATATTGTTAATCTGTGTTAATATAATGTTCTTAGAGATGACTATGTGAAGTCGAAAAAACCGCTGTATATCTATGCCCGCGTCCGGAAAAGGGACAATAAAGGATTAATGTCGAATTTATGATTTTTGGAAAAACATATTAGAATAAAATTTTATTTGTCTAATTAGCTGTATCCTGCGAATTATTCGTTCAATGACGTAATTACCTAATTAACTTACATATTTAATCTTTTTAGTTATAACCTAATTTGTTTATCTAACGATATATAGCAACAAATTCGACATATGTAACTTGAAATAATGACATAAAAATCCATACTAAATATCTGGTGGTATCGTATAGATACGTAACGAACAGTGTATATTCTTAATTTTTCATATTTGTAACTCCTAAATGTAAAGGCACTATCACGCAATGTCTATTATTAATGACATTTGTAAAAGACCGATATGTTTCTGCCTTTGTTATGGTTGACTTTAGGCTGTACCGAGTTGTGTTATGTTAGTAGGTCACGAGACCACAAACTGCCTTGTCGTCAAGCTACAAATTGTAATTAGTCACTTTTTATTGACCAGAAATTGAAGGAAAAAAAACGAAATAAAAACAGTTACCTATTAGTAAAAACACACACTAATATGTATATATATATATGCGTGTGTGTGTGTGTATGTATATTTATATTAGAAGAATAATAAAGGAACATGCAGGCCATCTAATGTTAAGTGGTCACTGCAGTACGGACACCCACATCTAGCCTCACACAGGACTAAAGTCCTATACTACTCCTCGGGACTAAGACAATCGCGTCACTTGTAAGTGTACCCGATAACCAAAGCATTTTTACCATCGGAATATAAAGGCGGATGATGTATTCGGGGATTGTGCCTCTCCGGTCGAAGTTAATCCAATGTACAGTTCTACTACGTAGTACTATATAAATTACAAGTAAACTTATTATAATAATAATAAGATCAAAGTTTCGAAATACCCGTCAGCTTACACCGTGGTCAGTCAACCGGCAACCAATATCAAAGTAATGTATCTTAAAATCTATACGCACCCCCCTCCCTCCCCGCTCCCCACCAACTCTACCTCTTCGCACCATCATGGTCTTTCAGGTACAATTATGGGGAACATCAAATTTAAACACGATTGGTCTTACATGCCGGTAATGTGTCTGTGTGTGTACATATAGATGACATTTTTGACATTCTGACATGTACCCGGGGCCTGATATATAACTTATGCGGTATCAAATCGCTGCACAGTGGAACATTCAGACGACCCCAATGTGAAGCACACGGAGTCGATACGGACTTCCAGTTTATATGGTATATTGTGTATATATTAGTAAATAATAACTGAGAATCATAGGCATAATGAAAAAAATCTATAGGCACTGATGTAAACAGTTATAACATAACCTAAATACGTAATAACATAAAGAAAATCAAAGATGTTATTGAAACCGAATTTATTTCCATTGCATAACGAAGATTTGTAAACGCTGAGCTTGGTCTCATACTATTTTGTTTTCTGCAATTCCATTGGATTGGATTGAATCGAATCTTTTATTCGTGGGACAAACTCAGCATGTCTAAAATAGAAAACAATACAATAGAACAATAGGTACCGTACCCAAATCTAAATCTAAAAAAGGGTAAAATTACTTTTTTATTACAAAATAAAAACCGATTAGTCGAAATTGAATTATATATTTATTACTAGTCATAAGGATTAAGTTGAAACGTTGGAAACTGGAATCTGCCTTATTACACGGACCATACACAATAACACAGTGATGCAAAAACGAATACTAGACTATCAAAATAGATTTAAAAGTAGTAAAATCTTTGTGGTTCTACTCCAGAGTCACCAACGTCACCAGTATTGCAGTTTTGGTAAGATAGATAAGACTTCAGTCTTATTTAGGGTACTGACTTCTTACCATGGGCAGAACAGTTCTGCGTCAAATATGTCATTACACGAAAAAGGTGCAACAAATAATAGTGATTCAAGTGCTCCAAGCAATGGCTACTATCGTCTCAGTTGTCCCTGAAAGCGGTCGGCCCAAAATAGATTCATATAATAAGAATCCAGTTATATGCCATCTATTGTTTAAATCGATTCACATTTATTACAATTTGTAAAAAGAATTATTTTTTATTAACGCCAAAGAACTTCTTACATACATACATAAGTATGTATTCTTACATGCATACATAAGTATGTATTCTTACATGCATACATAAGTACACACACGGTTTTTTTTATTCAATTTACAGCTAAATGGCTCCTAAACGCCAGTGACATTGGAGGCAGCACAATTATCCGCAGCGGCCGGTCCGAAGCCATCACTCGCAGCACGTATTCTATCAACGAATAAACGAACGCTGAGATTCCATTTCAGTAAACGTTTCGGATCGCGGAGTGCTTCGGGCGCGGTGCCATTGGGGACAGCGCTTGGCGTAAGTCACAGGCTTTCGCTGGTTTGGAATTTGACAACATTTGAGGATAACAGCTAGCGGATAATATGGAATAAGTAATCGCCATCAACCCATTGTCCTACAGCTAGGGACGGGTCTCCTCTCAGAATAAGAAGGGTCAAACCATAGTTCACCAAGTTAGCCGAGAATAGATTGGTAGATTTTACATATCTTTGAGAACTTTACAAAGAAATCCCGAACCTGTAAGTTTCCTTACGATGTTTTCTTTCGCCATTAAAGCAATTGAAATTTGAATTCGAATATGCACATAATTTCGATAAATCAAAGGTGCGCGGGGATTCAAACTCCGGGCTTTCAACTCTCTCTCTCTCTCTCTCTTACCAACAGAGTATCACTTTTGCCCAATAATAAGTAGTAATATAAGTTAAATATCCAGGTAGTCTTCAGTAAAAATATAGTTTGAAAGTAACAATGAAATAAAATTCCGCTAGAGACTTGAATAAAAACTACTTATTCATAGGTCTTCGATATTCAAAACATAATTTCTTTCGGTCCTAGAACTCTTTACAGTTCCATTTGTTCTTGCGGCGTTGCCTATTTTTGTCTTATAGCAGCAGTGTAGCGTTGTTACGCCTATCGTAAACGGCGACTAAAAGTAGTCTCAGAATTGCGGGCAGTTCGAGTGAGAGTTCAAACTGTCCTATGTCTGAATGGTTTTTTAGTGGGTGGAAATCCCACATAATCCAGTATTGCTCCCACGATAGCGTGTACCTTCGAAAGGTTAAACCCCGCGAGACAAAAAAAAGCGCTTGACCAACGTAGCGGACTATGCCCTAAACTCTTCCCATTCTGACAGGAGACTCAAGTCTAGCAATGGCACATTAAGAGGCAAACATAACAAAATAATAATTTGAAACGTATTTTTTTAGTGTCAGTCGCTCCTAACTTAACTTCAAATTTCCCGATGACGTCCATCGACCTGAAGGCGGGCGTGTTTATCGCCTTCACCGAATAGTTCTTTTGTTCCGCCCTCAATGCCGGCAAGCACGGCAGGCCTTTAAGACCCCGAGACACGCTTGTCGACCTTTGAGGTGACCTCTCAGTCTTTGCGACCACGATGTCGGTATAGCTGATGTGGTCGTGCTCCAAATTTTCTGAATCTCTTAAAGATAAACTTCTAAATTTTGATACAGGCATAAAATTATACTATCATCTTTTTATGTTAACGTTATAGAATGAAAGTTCAAATATTTTAAAATAAAAAACCGACAAACGCGTTTTTAAACAGCGTTTCTTTATATATATTTATTATCTGTCCACAAAAAATTGAAATGAATTGAGAAAAGTAAGACTAAATAATTACATTGTGGTCAAAGAACTCGACAAAAAATTGTCGCTATCACGGTCTACATTTTTATAGCATTAGGTACCCGTTAACTGCTAGTTGTAAACATTTGATGACTGTTTGGTTATTGTTTATTGACCCTACAGACGAAAAGTTGTTTGGTATGTTTGTATATCTCTCTAATAGTACAGGATTGTTTTGTTTAAAAGCTGGTTTATCCGAAATGTTTTTACGTTTTTTACCGCGTACGTGCAAGATGTGGAATGAACTTCCTCCTGAGGTATTCCCGGTGCGCTATGACATGGGGTTCTT